>ML837299.1:124620-143180 GCA_009831015.1 Picea engelmannii | reverse complement strand
AGGGGATATCATGGAAGGATTGAAAAATTTCCTAATAGAGAGGACACCTGAAAGTGAAAATGTATCCCATGAAATTCATGATGAGGACACAAGGAAGGTGAATCAAGAATGGATAAACTCCAACTTTGGGTTTGTTATCACCCCATAAGTTATAGGATCAACTGGTGACTGGAATATTATCTATCTCTGGTGTTTTGTTGAAAAATGATTTTTCATTCTGCAAATAATTTGAAAAGGAAAGAAAAAGAAAAGAAAAAAGAAAAGAAAAGAAAAAGAAAATAAAAAAGAAAATAAAAGAAAAAGAAAAGAAAAAAAGAAAGAAAAGAAAAGAAAAAGAAAAAGAAAAGAGGGCATAAAAGAATTTCAATAAAATCCCCATGCAATAATAGTAACTTGGTACATACCTTTCAAGCATGGCAAAGTTCTCTTTAAATTGATGTTGATAGGGTTAGTGAATAAGTTTGGCTAAACCATTTAATCTTAGCCAAAGTGTCTAGGTTAGATTAGTGAATAAATCTGGCCAGACTGTCTAATCTTGGTCAGATAGCCCCAGGGTAGATGTAAATTCTTAACCCAATAGTGTAATCTGGGTTAATTGTCATAGAAAAATAGGTTAGCATATAGACTAGTGTCTTTACTGCAATAAAATCAGCTTGATGATAAATGTTACACCATAATTTGGATACCTAAAAGGTTGTTTGACTAACCCCTTGGTGGTGTAGGCATGAAAATCTTTGGAAAAATCTGTGAAATGCACTTATCCTAAGTTTCTTGGTGCATGTTTTTTCTGCGCCCTCACTTATGCTCCGTTTATTTATCTATGGTCCAGATGATTACACCCAGATCTACGGTGGATAGATATTTCCGGACCCCCTCGACCGTTCTATCTTTAACGGAGGGGGGGGGTCTGGAATTGCTGATAAGACCCACCCACATCTAGATGTCTCAGGTTTAAGCACGCATATCTACGATCAATATCATATTCTGGACCCCCCCATCCATTCTGCCTTTAATGGAGGGGGGGGGGTACAGAATGTGTGATAAACAACACACACATATCTACGGCCAATAAGCAAGCGCACAGATCAATGACTCAAGGAGTTTTTCGAACCCCCCGACNNNCTTTCCTCTGGCAGGCCCCTATCTATACGTGGCATCAATCTATCGGTCTCGAGTCCCATCACCTCCTACTGATTGACATACCTTCGTCACCTCCTAATGTCATCATTCACCTTTCCTGAAAGAGTCAAGTCCCATAATTTATGTCAGTCCTTTCCCCCCATTCATTCGTGACAATCCCCCTCACCATGATCTATACCCCAATCAGTAACTACCACATCACCCATCTGTATCCCTCAGTCACCGTCACTCGCCATATCACACTCTAAGTGATCCATTGGCCATTTATTACTGGATAACCTATTCATTAACCAATTGACCTGTCTCCCACGCCCAACGAACACTCGTTTACTCAAAAATACCCTCACTCTTCCTATTTTCACCATTTACCCACTCATCGCACCAGAGAAATTGACACCGTTTTCTCCTCCGTTACAGTCAGTTGCCCCCATCCATAGTTGTCCCCGCTAACATTATTTTTCTTGCAGGTACTGTTGCAGTAATGGTGACAAAGTCAAAACAAGATGAAGGAGAGGAGAATCTGTTTCTCCTGCCTCCTATCGACTTTGACAGGATCCCACTGGCCAACAAAGATCGTTTAATTGCAGATACTAAGTGCGATTTAAATTTTGCAGACCTTCAGTCGTGGCTCAAGGAAGTTTTCCTGCAACAGAGTGACGAAATTCAACTCTGGGAGTCCAACTTACCCCTATATCTCTTTCCCCAGATTCACCCTTTTCCAGGGTTTGCCCTCAAGTGCCAAGTCCACTACATTCTCGACCAAAGAGCCATCGTCTCCTCATCTGGAGAAATTCTGTTCCTCATCACCCCTGAATCCATTGACCAAATGATGAAAATCCCCCGAGTTGACTCTGCATCACCTTTCAACCTTGAAATTCTCATGGAATTATACCAGAAAAAGACCTTCCCCCAAAGAGCTCAAATATTTAAGCTTTTCCTCCCACCATCCGCTCAATTTCCATGTTCGTCCATGTTTTTGATCGAAGGAAACTAGATCATCTCGTCCCTATGCACCTTGTTGGGATACTTTTCAGATCAGTGGGTAGATGAACCCATTCTGGGATTTTTATCCATCTTCTCTACCGATGAGAATCGCACTACCCAGTTCGACTTCAGCACGTTCTTGGTGAACAATATTCACGAACAGTTTGTTAATTTCACCACGGAAGGCATGTTCCGGTACTCTTCCATACTGGCGTATTTGTTCATTTTCTTCCAAGCGGATAAATTCATCTTTTCCATGCAGAAGATGGATGGATATGGTAGACCCTAGGCATTGACCGCATGAACCTCCTTGCTCAAGCACAACTCCACAGAGTTTAGTTTCAAGGAGTTCATCGATCAATTCTACCACCCAGTGGTAAGTATGCTTAGCGACAGGCCCGAGCCTCAGATAAATGATGAGGTTCAGAGGATCCTACATCTTTCGGATCACACCAAGACGGGTGATTGGTATTTGTACCAATATTACACTGAGATCAGAGTATACGGGTGTGAGTTGACCCCATATAAGCTTCCAAAATACCTGCCTGTCAGAATTTTTTCTCTAGAGTATATAAGGCAGATGATAAACTCTGATGATATCCATTTTGTGTCTCTAAAGAAAAAACAACAGCTCAAAATCAAAGGGCACATTGGCTCTTTCATCTGCAACAATCATGGTGCTGGAGAAGAAGCAGATAGTCTGCTGAAAGAAATGAAGTTCTTCATGAGTTTCCCATGGCATTACGATCCATGTGGGATCATCTCTGAGATGAGGGTGAAAAACAAGAACATCCCATATGTCCATGAACCCAGGCCTGGAATTGAGAAATTTGCAAACCAGACTGCATGGGAGCTTAACACTTTGGTCGAAGCAGAACAAGAGGATCCCCCAACCACTGTATCACAAACAACCACACCACAGGTTCCGAAAGAGAAAAGGCCTAGGAAAGATTTATCTCCACCTGTCACTGAGGTGTCACCATAAGAATTCTAATTGCACACCAAGAGGTCTAAAACCATTCCATCTCCTGACCCAACTGGGGAAAAGGATGTCCTGTCTACTACATTGACCAAGTTCGATAGGCCACCCCTCAGTGAAAGCCTCCAACATATCATAACCTTAGCGTTGTCGATGAAATCTTCAGATTCTCCATCGACCACCTAGCCAAGCAAGGGAGGACCGAAGTTGAGAATCTTTGAAAAGTATGAGCTGATCATCAAAATGAACCAAACCCTGACCAATAGTACTTGCGCCCAGTTCTAGAAGTAGACGTTGACTGCACAAAATAGGTTGCTATCGACATTTGACACCGAGAAGGGCATAATGCATATGGCATTCCTCCAAGCGTAGGTGCCAGATCCAAAGGTGATCACTGATTACAAAAGGGCCACCTTCAAATTCCAGACGAAGGATGTGCATCCGACCAATCAGATGGATCTGCACAAGCAAACAGGGGAAATGGTCTTTTACATGCTAGCGCATGCTTCCACTACTGCGTCCAAATTGCCAGTGTCCTTGAAAAATGTTCAAACACAATTGAAGTTAGAGAAGATATCGTCCTTTGCCAAGGACAACAGAATCAAAACTTTGGAGGAACTGGTCCTCAAGATTGGTTACGATCCTTCAAATGTGAAAGAAGCTAAGGAGATGATTAAGAAGAAGAATGCTGATATAGCCTCCTTAAGAAAACAACTGAAACTGCCGCCAACAGAAGATTTACAGGCGAAGGAGATAACAGAGAAAGAAGGAGAAAAATATGAAATGCTCAAACTACTCATGGAGCAGAATGCACAACTTAAGGAAATGCAAGTTGACATGGAGAAGCTGGTGAAAGAGAAAGAACAACTAAATCCAATGGAAGTCATTCCATTGAGTGCCATTCCCATTTCGGGAGTGAGCATAACATCAGTGACAGAAGTCCCATCTGTGACTCCACTGGCATCCCTGGAAAAGACAACCGACTTGGATAAATCTATGGAAAAGATGAACCTTCAGGAAACAGAGATCAGCAGGCTCAAAAAGGAGATTGAAAACCTTCAGGAACTCAAATATTTCTTTCAGATTAGCCTCTCTAAGGAAAAGTAGGTGACAAATCAACTTAAACAAGAGTTACAACAGCTCCGGAAGCAAACAGTGGTAGGAAAAACTTTGGCTGAGGTTAAATAAAGTGTATGGACAGACATCACCAAGTCCATGAATGAGGTATGGCCCATGATACAGATCATGTTTGAGCAGAATGAATTGGTGCAGAGAAGCAAACAGGCCATTGAGAAGATCAAATCAGAATTGGGAGAGATGCCAACACAGGCTAACGAGATCATCAAGTTTCTTGATTCTAAGACCAGGGAGGAGCTGGAAGAGATGAAAATCGAAGACATAACATAGACCATCCTTGAGGTCAAAAGAGTTTTGACCAAGAGAGGTTTAATTCTTCAGCTAGAAAAAAAGGTTCAGGCCATGGACTTAGGGGTACAAAGATTTTTTGGTAAGATTGAGGCTCTACAGAAGAAAGGTCTTCTTGGTATGAAGGTAATCAATGACAAATTGATGACACTCCCAGACTATAAAAATAGACTAGCCTACGTGGCTAAGGACAACTCCAAGTTTTCAGGAATTCAAGGCAACATCACTGGCAAGGCGTTTCTAGATGCACTTCAGTGGGATATTAGCATTCAACATGAGATTCGATACATCTTCGTCACCAAACCTACCTTCACCAAGTACACAGAAATGGATGAAGTGTATCGAAGGCTACTCAAAGTCAATGTGCCCAGTCATCTTCGATGGGAAGAAGTCTGTGATCTGATCGAGTAGCAGACGAGCTGTCCCAGCCCAGTCATTTGTCCAGTCAGATGAGGTCATGCAAGACCTCATAAACGACCCACCCAGAAATCAACATGCAATTATAACACATCATCAAGTAGTTCCTAGATTTTTGTAATTTGTTAAGTTAGTTAGGCTAAAAAGAGATTTAGCACGTCTTGGTCATTAATGACAGGATCGTTTGTAATTTTGAGTTATAAATACTTCATCTTTTGAAGTATTGAGGGTTGTTGATCTTCACACCCTGCAAGCTATCAGACTGTAATATTTTTGAAGAGATCTTCCATTAATACAAAGAGGCACTTTTACAGGATTCTTGCGTGTATTCACTGGTGATGGTTTTCTTTCTAAGTTAAATGTTATTCTCACTTTGTTATCATATCGTTTTCTAAATCTAATATTTGGAAGTAATGAACGTTGTAGGATTTATCTCGTATACCCTGTTTCTGACTCAAAGATTTAAGTGTTTATCTTCTCATTTTACGATAAATAAATTCTTAATTGCTTCTTTGTTGTAATTGTCTTTCTCATCTTTTCTGCTATTCCTCAGTTATGCTACTAAGAATCTAATGATTATATTATCTCGCCCTGTGAAATGTTCCTCTATTTTTTTTTTGGGGGGACCCCATAGCCCAATGGATGTGTAAACTATCTCAACCAACTCGACAAACACTACAACAACAAGACCGACTTATTTATTTACCTATCCTAATATTTAAAATTTTAAACAGATTTTAAAATCATATAGAGAGATCCCTCTCTGAAGTTGGAAGGGCTAGATCCCATCTTCAAAAGCGGTTGGATAAAGTTACCTCTCGTAGATTTCTTCTCCTGAACAACCTCTAGGAAATTTACAGAGCGCTAACATAGTGGTGACTCCACTGGGGAAAGAACATAACTAAAATTTATAGCTTCATGTTTTCTTTTCCCTAGAAGAAAAGTTTGTTCCTGAAATATTGCAAATTTGAGAAGAAAGTAATGTTTAGAGGTTGATTAAAATTTGTACATATTATTTTCAGACTCATAAAACTAAAAAGTATATATAAAAATAAAAAAGAAACCTGGCTCCCAAGAAAGTTTATACTCGATCTCATCCAGACCCAAAACCTACGATATTAACATATAACCCATAACAGTTGCTCAGGAAAAATACCGTAGCTGAAGGTTCAGTAAGTCATACTCCTTTTCATATGTCCCTTTCCTGTTCAGGGGAGCTCGCTACCTTTCAAAACCTTGACTTTGACACCCCTTCCAAACAAAGCCTAGTTAGGATAAGATCCGACAGTTTTGTGACTGAAATCATTTTGGACCCAACCATTTTGCAACCCTGGACTCCTGAAGTTCTATTTCCCATTGCTAAACCACAAACCACTCCCTTGGTGCTAGCCAATCCCTCCTTGTCCTCGTCTTCAGTCGCTACATCGCCTATCATCCAGTTTGTTATCCCACCTCCTCCACCTATCATGGCAGCCAGATATGCTCCCTTAGTGTTGGTCATGCCTCTTCATGCCATGCCCCAAGATTATCAAACGAGACTCCCCCAGTTCGATGGAATAGGACCTTTGAATGCCCAACAACACGTTGATAAAATGAATGATTATTTTGACCTGCACGAAGTAGATGAGGCTGACGTTCAAATGAGATTCTTTGCCCAAAGTTTGACAGGTGACGTTAAGAAATGGTATAAAGGTTTATGTGCCACCTCAATCCTTGACCTTACCGCATTTCAAAGGAGTTTTCTAGACAGATGGGAGGTAAATAAAAACCCTCTCCAAATATTTTCAGAATACAAAAATATTAGAAGAAGTCAAGGTGAGACAGTACAAGATTACTGCACTCGTTTCAATAACCTGTACAATGCAATCCCAGCCGAAATCAAACCTCCATAGGGTTTGGAATTGATAAAATTCCCTCATGGTTTTGATGCCGATATGTCATACCAACTAAGGGAAAGAAATTCTACCACCTTGGAGGACATGCAGAAAAGCGCAATAAGTGTGGAGGCCAATTTGTTAGAAAAAAGGGCATGACAAAGGTCAGAGAGGAGAGTCACAATTAAAGAGGAACCTTCCACATCAACCTCATATTCCAAATTGGATTCCTTGGCCAGAGAAATGGAAAGAATGATGGAAAGACTTACTGTGTTAGAAAGAAATCCTCTGAGAGAAAACCCACCAGCTCCTCAAGTTCGGAATCCTAACTTCAGGAGAAACCCTCCTCAAATCAGACAGAGAGATCCTAGGGATCAAAGAGAGTAGAGAGGTCTGGATCAGCAGATCAGACCTCCCCTACAAGAAAATTATGTTGATGAAGGAGAGGGAGCGATTGAAGAACTAGAGGATACTCACATAAATCTCATGGGAATTCATGATAACGAAGCTATTTTCCTCACCCAAGAAGAGCAAGAAATTTTTCTTCTCAATCAAACAAAAGTAAGTGAAGAAGATGAAGATGCCAAACAACAGACATTCAAAAATGCCATTTTGGAGGTACACCGACAGTACAATCTACGGAGTAAAAAGACAGAAGGGAGTTCCCCAAAAAAGACAATTGAAACAAAGAAGGTAGTTGAAACCAAGAAAGCCTCTGAGCCATCTGCCGAGAAGGTTCCTGAGAAGAGTACTGCCAAATTTCCCACAAAAAGAAACCTTACTATTCTGAAAAGATCGTCGTAGCTCGAGGTTTCATCCATTAATCAACCAAGTACTTCTGGCTAGAAGAATGTGGTAGACAAACCAGAATTGATGAGCCAAAGCAGAGTCCCTACACCTTTCAGCCTCGAAGGGGAATTAGCCAAAGTAAAAATTCCCATTCTCCTTTCCGAGATGATGAAGAAAGACGCTTATCATTCACAAGTGATTAAAGCGCTGACCATTGAACCTGATATAGGTACGAAAGCCTTAACCGTTGGATCAACAAATCATTTAGACACTGTGAACCTAACAGATGATCAACCTGAACTTCTGTTCGGACCTGAAGTAGATGGCCGAGACGATAATGGTGATGTCGCTCCTTTTTACATCAGTCTAAATATACATGACCTGATCTTGCATAATGCTATGTTGGATTCAGGTGCTTCCCACAATCTGATGCCTAAAGAAGTGATGGAGAAACTGGGACTGGAGGTCACCAGACCCTACAAGGATTTACACTCATTCGACTCCAGTAAAGTTAGATGTATTGGTTTGATCAAGGACCTATGTATCTCCCTGGTTCAGATTCCTACAAAGAGCGTGGTCATGGATGTAGCAGTTGCAGACATCCCCTCAAAGTACAGAATGTTGCTATCCCGGTCTTGGGGGGCTAAGTTGAGAGGTACCTTGCAGCTAGATATGTCGTATGCCACTATCCCAGTTTTTGGGCAACAAAGAAGGCTATACAGAGAAACATTGAAGAAATACATGGTCAGTAGCCAAGAAAAACCACACAACTATCCTCTTTACTCCACACATTTTGACTTGGATTCTTTTATCCTGTATAATGATGGTGACACAAAAGAGAAAAACCCTCAGCTGGGAGAAGATACATCTTGTCCAGATGAAGGCCAAGAAATCATTGAGGTAGAAAGGAAGAAAAACGTGATAGCTGAAGAATTACCGACAGAATTCCGGAGCATGGATTTTGATGGAGTAGTAAGCAAAGAAGGAGCCTGAGTGGGAGTTTGGCTGCACAATCACAGAACTAGGTATTCAGAAAACCATTCTTACAAATTAAATTTCCAATGCACTAACAATATCACCGAGTATGAAGCCTTGATGCTCAGTTTGAAGATTTTGAAAAGAGTTGGTGCCAAACAGATTATGGTAAGAGGTGATTCCAAGTTGATAATCAAGCAAATTAAAGATGAGTATGCTGCGAAACATCCCTGTCTTATAGCTTATAGGAATGCTGTTCTTGATGCCCTGAGATGTTTCATTGAATTTGATTTGCAGGTAATGCCGAGGGGACAAAACATTTTGGCAGACAAATTGGCTATGTCAACAACCACATGTAAGATTCCTTTCCGCTCGACTCGCCCATATACAGTAGAGGTGAAGTGAAAACCAACCGTTCCTGACAATATCAGGTACTGGCAAGTGTTTGGTAATGATGATCAAATCGAAGACTTTCTGCAGTGTAAAAATGATTTTGAATGTACAAATATAGATTTAGAGAATGAAGATGAAAATGTAAATAGATCTGATTTTGAAAATGATAGTGTAAATAGCGTAGATTCAGGAGAATTAGGCGATGATGAGATGGAGACTGATATTCTGCATTTGAAAAGTAATGTTTTACCTAGGGGTCTAGTTCCTTTAGAGGATTTGTTTGATTTTAACGATGTAGCCAAAAAACTGAAAATTGAAGCCAGTGGACAAGAAGTAGAAAATTGTAATATAGGGACAGAAGAGGAACCCAGGATGGTCAAATTGTCCAAATCATTACCCCCTGAGAAAAAACTCAAATACATTGATCTGTTCAAAGAATATTCAGATGTCTTTGCCCGGGGTTATGAGGATTTGAAATCTTATGATACTAGCATCATACAACACAGGATTCCAATAAAAGAAGACCAAAAACCGTTCAAACAGAAACTTAGGAGAATAAATCCCAAGTTACTCCCTCTGATAGAAAAGGAAATAAAAAAAATGTAGGATGCCAAAATCATAGTTCCGTTACGTTTTTCCAAATGGGTCTCAAATTTGGTCCCTACACGTAAGAAATCTGGGGATATCAGGCTTTACATAGATTTCCGAAATCTGAATAAGGTCTCCCTGAAGGACAATTACCCCTTGCCAAAAATGGACCACATACTACAAAGGGTAGTTGGATCCAGTCGAATCTCTTTGCTGGATGGGTTCTCGGGTTATAATCAGGTCCTCATTCATCTAGATGACCAAGACAAAACTGCTTTCACTACACCATGGGGCACTTTCATGTATGTGAAAATGCCTTTCGGTTTGATGAACGCTGGAGATACTTTCCAGAGAGCGATGGACATCACCTTTGTGGAAGAGTTAGGTAAATTTATCGTCATCTATCTGGACGATGTAACTGTGTTTTCTCAGTCTGATGACGAGCACCTGAGGCATCTCAGACGATTCTTTGAGAAATGCAGAAGGTTTGGGATTTCTTTAAATCCTAAGAAAAGCCTTTTTGAACTAGAGGAAGGAAAACTGCTAGGGCACATAATCTCCAAGGACGGAATCAAAATAGACCTCAGCAGAATTGAGGCCATACAAAAATTAGAACACCCAAGAAACATCAAAGAATTACAATCTTTTATCGAAAAAATAAAATTTCTACGAATATTTATACCCAATTTGGCAGAGCTCCTTAGAAACATTACAAATATGTTAAAAAGGGATGTAAAAATAAAATGGGACACCGAGTCCAGGCAATCTTTCAAACAAGTCAAACGAGCACTCACAAAGGCCCCTGTCTTGATCAGTCCTGATTTTACCAAGGATTTCTATCTTTTTTCTTTCGCCTCCGAACATACCATTGCAATGGTATTATTACAGAAGAACAATGAAGGGTATGAACAACACATAGCCTTCTTCAGTAAATCATTAAGAGATGCTGCTTTGAATTACAAGATAATGGAGAAACAAGCTTTTTCCTTGGTAAAAGCCATAAAAGATTTCAGGGTCTACATTCTCCATTCCCACACCATTGCATATATTTCGAATGTGGTAGTAAAATACATTTTGACCCAGGACAATCCGGATGGAAGAAGAGGAAAATGGATTGCTGTCATTTTAGAATATGACATAGAGATTAAGCCTACGAAACTAATTAAAGGTCAAGGCCTAGCTAAATTAATGGCTGAATCTAATTTCCATGCTCTTGACATTAATTTCTTAGCTGCAGTAGATGAACATGGCAAGATGGTGACTCCAAGCGTGAGAGAGGCATTTCTTAACTCTCCATGGTACGCAGACCTAATATTTGTTTTGCATAATTTACAAGCTCCCCCTGGTTTGACTAAGACTAAAGCTAGGTTTTTGAAGTTGAAAGCATTGAAATTTTGCATTCTAGAAGGCAATCTATATTGGAAAGATCCTGGAGGTATTCTGTTAAATTGTTTATTGAAAGATGAAGCTGACAAAGTGCTACAAGAATTTCATGCAGGAGAATGTGGTGGCCATTTGAATTGGAAGGTCACAACCAACAAAATCCTCATAGCTAGATTTTATTGGCCCACCCTATTCGCTGATGTGCATCATACAGTGACTTCATGTCACCAATGTCAGTTGTTTGAAGGCAAAAGGAAACTTCTCCCTCTACCCCTGAAACCAATCTTAGTTGAAGCCCCTTTCCAACAATGGGGATTGGACTTCATTGGAGAAATAAACCCCCCTTCTTCAGGCTAGCACATGTGGATTCTTACTGCCATATATTATTTTACAAAATGGATCGAAGTAGTACCAAGCAGGCAAGCCATTGATTCTGTTATTATCAAATTCCTTGAAAATAATATTTTGTCTTGCTTTGGATGTCCTAGAAAGATTATAATTGATAATGCAGTTGCTTTTCGATCGAAGAAACTCATATATTTCTGTAACCAGTATCACATTGGTTTGGGACATTCCACAACTTACTACCCTCAGGGGAATGGGCTGGCAGAATCTTCAAACAAAACCTTGGTAAACATAATCAAGAAGACATTGCAGGAAAACAAGAAATCGTGGCATAACAAGTTGGTGTTCACATTATGGGCTGACAAACTGACCACCAAAAGGTCAATCGGTATGTCACCATATCAGCTAGTCTATGGCACATAAGCAATTTTCCCCATTTCCTTAGGAGTCCCTGTCATGAAGTTGCTTCAAGACGTACAAGCCGAGCCAAATGACTCATAGATAAGGATCAACCAGATGATACATTTGCAACAGTCTAGGGAAGAAGTATTCAACAAGAATCAGGTAGTCCAAGAGAGCATCAAGGAGATTTTTGATAAAAGAACCAAGGAAGATGATTTTGAGCTAGGAGATTTGGTGCTGAGATGGGATGCCAGAAATGAAGACAAGGGAAAGCATGGAAAATTCGATAGTCTATGGAAGGGACCATTCATGATTCAAGCATTTAGAGGAAACAACACTTTCTTGCTAAACAACGCTGATGAGACAGATCTGCCAGGAGGACCAGTAAATGGCAGAATGATGAAGCATTATGTGCTGCCTCAGTAGAGACTCGAGTTTTTACTCTCCATTGTACATACCATTTTTATTTTTCGCCTGCATTTTCTGAGTGAATAACATTAGTTAGTTGGTTGAAGCCTGAAGAGAAGGCCCTAAGCCACTAACCACTGTTCTTCCATTTTTTGAGAATAAAACCAATCAATCAACGAAGGCTACTAGGAAGAAATTTTCAAAATGATAGGAACCAGGATTCTTGGCACTTCACAGGGAAAGTACCATCCCCAGGTGGAGCCGCTGTTATCACCCTATAAGTTAGAGGATCAACTGGTGACTGGAATATTATCTATCTCTGGTGTTTTGTTGACAAATGATTTTTCATTCTGGAAATAATTTGAAAAGGAAAGAAAAAGAAAAGAAAAAAGAAAGAAAAGAAAAGAAAAGAAAAAGAAAAGAAAAAAAGAAAGAAAAGAAAAGAAAAAGAAAAAGAAAAGAGGGCATAAAAGAATTTCAATAAAATCCCCATGCAATAATAGTAACTTGGTCCATACCTTTCAAGCATGGCCAAGCTCTCTTTAAATTGATGTTGATAGGGTTAGTGAATAAGTTTGGCTAAATTTTTTAATCTTAGCCAAAGTATCTAGGTTATATTAGTGAATAAATCTGGCCAGACTGTCTAATCTTGGTCAGATAGCCCCAGGGTAGATGTAAATTCTTAACCCAACAGTTTAATCTGGGTTAATTGTCATAGAAAACTAGGTTAGAATATAGGCTAGTGTCTTTACTGCAATAAAATCGGCTTGATGATAAATGTTACACCATAATTTGGATACCTAAAAGGTTGTTTGACTAACCCCTTGGTGGTGTAGGCATGAAAATCTTTGGAAAAATCCGTGAAATGAACTTATCCTAAGTTTCTCGGTGCATGTTTTTTCCGCGCCCTCACTTATGCTCCGTTTATATATCTATGGTCCGGATGATTGCACCTAGATCTACGGTGGACAGATATTTCCGGACTCTCTCGACCGTTCTATCTTTAACGGAGGGGGGGGGGTCTGGAATTGCTGATAAGACCCATGCGCATCTGGATGGCTCAGGTTTAAGAACATAGATCTATGATCAATATCAGATTCCAGACCCCCCCCNTCTGCCTTTAATGGAGGGGGGGGGGTCTAGAATGTGTGATAAACAACACACACATATCTGCGGCCAAGAAGCAAGCACACAAATCAACGACTCAAGGTGTTTTTGGGACCCCCTCGACTGATCTACTTTTAATTGAGGGGGGGGGTCCAGAATGGAATCTTTCCTCTGGCAGGCCCCTATCTATACATGGCATCGATCTATCGGTCCCGAGTCCCATCACCTCCTACTGATTGACATACCTTCGTCACCTCCTGACGTCATCATCCACCTTTCCCAAAAGAGTCACGTCCCATAATTTTTGTCTGTCCTTTCCCCCCATTCGTTTGTGGAAAGCCCCCTCACCATGATCTATACCCCAATTGGTAACCGCCACGTCACCCATCCATATCCCTCAGTCACCATCACCCGCCATCTCACACTCTAAGTGATCCGTTGGCCATTTATTACTGGATAACCTATCCATTAACTAGCTGACCTGTCTCCCACACCCAACGAACACTCGTTTAATCAAAACTACCCTCACTCTTCCTATTTTCACCATTTACCCACTCATCACACCAGAGCAATTGACACCGTTTTCTCCTCTGTTACAGTCAGTTTCCCCCATCCACAGTCGTCCCTGTAACATTGTTTTTCTTGCAGGTACTGTTGCAGTAATGGCGCCAAAGTCAAAACAAGCTGAAGGAGAGGAGAATCTATTTCTCCCACCCCCTGTCGACCTTGATAGGATCCCACTGGCCAACAAAGATCGTTTAATCGCAGATACTAAGTGAGATTTCGATTTCGTAGACCTTCAGTCGTGGCTCAAGGAAATTTTCCTAGACCAGAGCGACAAAATTGGACTCTGGGAGTCCAACTTACCCCTATATCTCTTTCCCCAGATTCACCCTTTTCTAGAGTTTTCCCTCAAGTGCCAAGCCCACTACATTTCCGAGCAAAGGGCCGTCGTCTCCTCGTCCGAAGAAATTTTGTTCCTCATCACGCCTGAATCCATCGACCAAATGATGCAAATCCCCCGAGTTGACTCTGCATCACCTTTCAACCTTGAAATTCTCACGGAATTATAGAAGAAAATGACCTTCCCCCAAAGAGCTCAAATATTTGAGCTTTCCCTCCCACCATCTGCTCAATTTCCCTCCACAAATCCCCCTTATCCTTTTTCCATGTTTTCAACCAAAGGAAACCAGATCATCTCATCCCTATGCACCTTTTTGGGATACTTTTCAGATCAGTGGGTAGATGAACCCATTCTGGGATTTTTATCCATCTTCTCTACCGATGAGAATCCCACTACCCAGTTCGAATTCAGCACGTTCCTGAAAAACAATATTCATGAATAGTTTGTTAATTTCTCCACAGAAGGCATGTTCCGGTACTCTTCCATACTAGTGTATTTGTTCATTTTCTTCCAAGCGGACAAATTCATCTTTTCCATGCAGAAGATGGATGGAGATGGTAGACCCCAGGCAGTGACCGCATGGACCTCCTTGATCAATAACAACTCCACAGAGTTCAGTTTCAAGGAGTTCATTGATCAATTCTACCACACAGTGGTGAGTATGCTCAGCGATAGGCCTGGGCCTCAGATAAATGATGAGGTTCAGAGGATCCTGCATCTTTCAGATCACACCAAGACAGGTGATTGGTATTTGTACCAAGATTACATTGAGATCAGAGTATACGGGTGCGAGTTGGCCCCGTATAAGCTTCCGAAATACCTTCCTATCAGAATTTTTGCTCTGGAGTATATAAGGCAGATGATAAACTCTGATGATATCCATTTTGTGTCTCTAAAGAAAAAAAAATAGCTCAGAATCAAAGGGCATATTGGCTCTTTCATCTGCAACAATCGTGGTGCTAGAGAAGAAGCAGACAGGCTGCTGAAGGAAATGAAGTTCTTCATGAGTTTCCCATGGCATTACCATCCATGTGGGATCATCTCTAAGATGAGGGTGAAAAACAAGAACATCCCATATGTCCACGAACCTAGGCATGAAATTGAGAAATTTGCAAACTAGACTGCATGGGAGCCTAACACTTTGGTCGAAGCAGAACAACAGGATCCTCGAGCCACTGTATCGCAAACAACCACACCACAGGTTCTGAAAGAGAAAAGGCCTAGGCAAGATTTATCTCCACCTGTCACTGAGGTGTCGCTAGAATAATTCCAATTGCACACCAAGAGGTCTAAAACCATTCCATCTCCTGACCCGACTGGGGAAAAGGAAGTCCTATCTACTGCAATGACCAAGGTCGATAGGCCACCCCTCAGTGCAAGCCTCCAACATATCATAACCTCAGCGTTGCTGAAGAAATCTTCAGATTCTCCGTCGACCACCCAGCCAGGCGAGGGAGGACCAAAGCTGAGCATCTTTGAAAAGTGTGAGTTGATCAAGAAAAGGAACCAGACCCTGACCAATAGTACTTGCGCCTATTTTTGGAAGCAGACGTCGACTACACAACATAGGATACTATCGAAATTTGACATCGAGAAGGGCATAATGCATATGGCATTCCTCCAAGCGCAGGTGCTAGATCCAAAGGTGATCACTGATTACAAAAGGGCCACCTTCAAATTCCAGATGACGGATGTGCATCCGGCCGATCAGATGGATCTGCACAAGCAAACAGGGGAAATGGTCTTTTACATGCTAGTGCATGCTTCCACTACTACCTCCAAATTGCAAGTGTCCTTGAACAACGTTCAAACACAATTGAAGTTAGAGAAGATATCGTCCTTTGCCAAGGACACCATAATCAAAACTTTGGAGGAACTGGTCCTTAAGATCGGTTATGATCCTACAAATGTGAAAGCAGCCGAGGAGATGATTAAGAAGAAGAATGCTAACATAGCCTCCTTAAGAAAACAACTGAAACTGCCACCAATAGAAGATTCACAGGCGAAGGAGATAGCAGAGAAAGAAGGAGAAAAATATGAAATTCTCAAACTACTCATGGAGCAGAATGCACAACTTAAGGAAATGGAAGTTGAGATGGAGAATTTGGTGAAAGAGAAAGAAAAACTGAAGCCAATGGAAGTCATTCCATTGATTTCCATTCCCATTTTGGGAGTGAGCACAACATCAGTGACAGAAGTCCCATCTGTGACTCCACTGACATCCCTGGAAAAGACAACCGAATTGGATAAATCTATGGAAAAGATGAACCTCTAGGAAACAAAGATCAACAAGCTCAAAAAGGATATTGAGAACCTTTAGGAACTCAAATCTTCTTTTCAGATCAGCCTCTCCAAGGAAAATCAGGTGACAGATTAACTCAAACAAGAGTTACAACAGCTCCGAAAGCAAACAGTGGCAGGAAAAAATTTGGCCGAGGTTAAATAAAGTGTATGGACAGACATCACCAAGTCCATGAAGGAGATATGGCCCATGATACAGATCATGTTTGAGTAGAATGAATTGGTGCAGAGAAGCAAACAGGCCATTGAGAAGATCGGATCAGAATTGGGAGAGATGCCAACATAGGCTAACGAGATCATCAAGTTCCTTAATTCTAAGACCAAGGAGGAGTTGGAAGAGTTGAAAATTGAAGACAGAATAGAGACCATCCTTGAGGTCAAAAGAGTTTGACCAAGAGAGGTTTAATGCTTTAGCTGGAAGAAAAGGTTCAGGCCATGGACCTAGGGGTACAAAGATTTTTTGGTAAGATTGAGGCTCTACAGAAGAAAGGTCTTCCTCGTCTGAAGGTAATCAATGAAAAATTGATGACACTCCCAGACTATAAAAAGAGACTAGCCGATGTGGCTAAGGACAGCTCCAAATTTTTAGGAATTCAAGGTAGCATCACTGGCAAGGCGTTTCTAGATGCACTTCAGTGGGATATTATCATTCAAAATGAGATTCGATACATCTTCGTCACCAAACCTACCTTCACCAAGTACACAGAAATGGATGAAGTGTATCGAAGGCTACTCAAAGTCAACGTGCCCAGTCATCTTCGATGGGAAGAAGTCTGTGATCTGATCGAGTAGCAGATGAGCTCTCCTAGCCCAGTCATTTGTCCAGTCAGATGAGGTCGTGCAAGACCTCATCAATGGCCCACCCAGAAATCAACATGCAGTTATAACACATCATCAAGCAGTTCCTAAATTTTTGTAATTTGTTAAGTTAGTTAGGTTAAAAATAGATTTAGCACGTCTTTGTCATTAATGACATGATCATTTGTAATCTTGAGTTATAAATACTTCATCTTTCGAAGTATTGAGGGTTGTTGATCTTCACACCCTACAAGCTATCAGACTGTAATATTTTTGAAGAGATCTTCCATTAATACAAAGAGGCACTTTTACAGGATTCTTGTGTGTATTCACTGGTGATGTTCTTTATAAGTTAAATGTTATTCTCACTTTTTTATCATACCGTTTTCTAAATCTAATCTTTGGAAGTAATGAACGTTGTAGGATTTATCTCGTATACCCTGTTTCCGACTCAAATATTTAAGTGTTTATCTTCTCATTTTACGATAAAGAAATTCTTAATTGCTTCTTTGTTGTAATTGTCTTTCTCATCTTTTCCGCTATTCCTCAGTTATGCTACTAAGAATCCAATGATTATATTATCTCGCCCTGTGAAAGGTTCCTTTTTTTTTTTTTTTGGTTCAGATTTCATCTTTATGATACGGACCCCATAGCCCAATGGATGTGTAAACTATCTCAACCAAATTGACAAACACTACGACAACAAGACCAACTTATTTATTTACCTAGCCTAATATTAAAAAATTTAAACAGATTTTAAAATCATATAGAGAGATTCCTCTCTGAAGTTGGAAGGGCTATATCCCATCTTCAAAAGCGGTTGGATAAAGTTACCTCTCGTAGATTTCTTCTCCCGAACAACCTCTAGGAAATTTACAGAGAGCTAACAGGGTTGAATACCAACCACGTTCCTAATATCAATATGAGGAAGTTTGATGGCAATGACCTAATCACATGGATACTTCATATGGAGCAATTCTTTGATCTACATAATGTGCCACATACACAAAAGGTACGAATTGATTCTTTATATTTAGAACCCAATCAAATTGTATGGTATCGATGGCTTTGTTCTCACAAATAACTTGTCATTTGGACAATTTTCACAGAATAAATGATAGCACACTATGAAGATACAAGGAGCAATACCTTCTTTAGTCAATTGATAAATCTCAAGCAAAAGGGTTCAGTTACCAAGCACATTGAGAACTTCCAAAGATTGAATATAAAGGTAATAGATATTCTAGATGAGCACTTGATTGATGTATTCATAGGAACTTTAAAGGATAAAATTAAACATGAGGTTCGCCTTTGGGAACCCAAATAATTGGAGAATGCATTTAAGGTG
>ML837299.1:98276-123183 GCA_009831015.1 Picea engelmannii | reverse complement strand
GAAGGAGGTAGAGTATTTGGGTCATATTGTATCTCATGAAGGTGTCAAGGTAGACACTAACAAGATTAAGGCCATGATGGACTGGCCGATTCCCAAAACATTGAAGAATCTTAGAGGATTTTTGTGTTTGATAGGTTACTACCGCAAGTTTGTTCGACACTATGGAAGAATAAAAACACCTTTAACGACACTAACTAAGAAGGATGCATTTTTAGGGACTCCAGAGGCAACTAAAGATTTTGAACAACTTAAAGAGGTGATGTGCAAAGCTCATGTCTTGACCACTCCAGAGTTCACAAAAACCTTTATTGTGGAATGTGATGCCTTTGGAAATGGAATTGGTGCTATCCTAGTGCAAGAAGGAAGGGCCCTGGCTTTTGAAATTCGACCACTCAAGGGAAAGGACTTACACAAACCCATTTATGAGAAGGAAATGATGGCAATACTACATGGATTGAAGAAATGGCGCCCGTTACTAATAGGTAGGCACTTCAAGGTCAAGAAAGATCATGATAGTCTTAAATACTTCTTGGAACAAAGACTATCTTCAAAAGAACAACAAAAATGGGTAACCAAGATATTGGGTTATGATTTTGAAATCATCTATAAAAAGGGGAAGCAAAATGTTGTGGTAGATGCACTCTCAAGAAAGGATAAAGATGTTGAGGCCCTTCTCTGTTCTATCTCGATCATCCAACCCGATTGGATAATAGAAACAAGGGATGAATGGAAGAATGACGAAAAAGTGTGGACTCTCATTCAAAGGTTGTAGTAGGATTCCAGTGCATCAGATACATTTACATGGAAAAATGATTCACTATGGTAAAAGGATCTCTTATATTTATGTAAGAACCCCCAACTCAAACAAAAGGTACTATTGGAATTGCACAGCTCTCCAGTAGGAGGGCACTCAGGGTTTTTGAAAACCTACCATAGAGTCAAGAAGGATTTTTTTTGGGATGGCCTTGAAACTGATGTTCAAAGTTTTTTGGCAGAATGTTTGGTTTTCCAACAAAATATCGTGGAAACAATTAAGAACCCAGGTCTTTTAAAACCATTAGCCATCCCAAGTCAGTGCTGAGAGGATGTTTCCATGGATTTCATCACAAGTTTACCGAAGTTTGAAGGAAAGAGTGTCATCATGGTGATTGTTGATAGACTGACCAAGTACACACACTTTTTTGCACTCTCTCATCCCTTCAAATCTAGTACAATTTCCACCGCATTCATGGAGACAATTCAAAAGCTACATGGCATCCCAAAGATTATTGTAAGTGACAGAGATCCCATCTTCACTGGATATTTTTGGACATAATTATTTTCTTGTTTGGGTACTCAATTGGCTCATAGCTCATCCTATCATCCTCAATCTGATGGACAAACCGATATAATGAACAAATTTTTGGAAGGCTACCTTCATTGCTTTGTCTATGATAAACAAACACAATGGTTCAAATGGTTACCCTTGGCAGAATGGTGGTATAACACTTCCTTTGATACTGCAACAAAAATGACACAATTTATGGCACTCTATGGATACCACTGTCCTTCCATCACTTCTTCTCTAAAATAAAAATCTAAGGTTCAAGAAGTGGAAGATCACATCAAGCATCAACAACAAGTTCTCCAAATCTTAAAGGACAACCTGACCATGGAATAGAATCACATGAAACAACAAGCATATCAACATCGTAGTGAAAGAAGTTTTGAAGTAGGGGATTGGGTGTTTTTAAGACTACAACCATACAAACAGATGTCCCTCAAGAAAGCCAAGAAGGATAATAAATTATCACCAAAGTAATATGGACCTTATAAGGTGTTGCAAAAGATTGGTACTATGACATACAAATTGGAGTTGCTTGCATCTTCACGAGTACACCCAATTTTCCATGTTTCATGCTTAAAGAAGGTTATAGGCGACAAGATCCCAATTCAAACTATATTTCCAAAACTTGACAAGGAAGGAAAAATCATATTGGATCTTGAAGCCTTCACTGACACAAGAATTCACAAACTGAGGAATAGATCTATTTTAGAGTTTCTCATTAAATGGAGGAAACTACCTGATGAAGATTCCACTTGGGAAGATGAATCTTTTATACAGAAGCATCCCGAGTTACTCAAGTGTTGTGGACAACACTTGTCTCAAGGGGAGGGGCTTGTTAAGCCCTATTATTGGCTCATTACCCCTTAATTAGGGCATATTGCATTAGTAATGTTATTTTATTTATGTTGGCTTTATTCCATTAGTTGTAATTATACCTCCTAGTCTCCTATATATACCAAGGAGACATTTTCAATTGGAATCATCTTGTACTTGAACATTTGTGTGGGGTAAAAGGAGGTTTCCCCCTCGAAGAGGCTTGTTATATGAAATTCTCTCTTTTTCAAGGAGCTGAGTACTTATTATGAGGTTTTTCTATGCTATATTGATGTTTGGTTCTTAACATTTAGTCCAAGCTTCTTCCGGTGTGATTTACATCATTTGTTCTTTCTCAGAAAACTTTATAAAGCCAAAAACAATCTGATTTCGTTTCCAGGATATAACTTCTCTAACTTTATGTTTAGAAACACTTAAATCACTTTCTTTATTAGCAATTACATTTAAGGAATCACTGATGATAATATACTGTTTTTGACTTATGTCCAAACTTTTACCAAATTCTTCCTGAGCTTTTTATAATCTTTCATTAACTTCTAAAGCTTGTTTCTTAAACATGGAGATATCTCTCAATTTATCTTCAACTTGTTTGGAACAAGTTTGAAGTTGGAAGATTCTCTCTTCTTTCTGAGATAAATAACTTTTAAGTTCGTCTAATTCTTGAGAGTTTACCTTAAATTTCTCTTCAAATTCTGAAATGAGTTGTTGGTATTGCTGCTATATGGAAACTGTCTTGGACTTTACCTATTCTTTAATTGAATCTTGAGTCTGCACTAGTTGATCTTGCAGTTTCTTAATTAATTGATCTCTTTGTCTTACTTGTTGATCAATATTATCTACAGACCATGAATTTGAAGAAGAAAACGCCTCTATAGAGCCAACACGATTTTCTGCAAGTTCAATGTCATTTAGACCTTGGCCATCAAACCAAATATTTTGTTTTTTAACAACTGATTTCTCCTTTTTCAAAATCCTTCCTTGAACCATTGATTTTATTTTTTTATTGAAAAATAAATTGGATGAGGGAATTTTCTCTAATTCAATAGGTTCAACATCATCTACATAAATTATTTCTGTACTTTGGTTTCTAGAAATAGAAGAAAAAGGTGTGAGGGATGGAATAAGAGAACCAAGAGCTGTAGAATGTATTTTTGAAGCCATCTCTTTTGTTGGAGTATTTAAAAGTATACTAATTTGCATGACATCTTGCACTACTGGATTACTATGTTGCAATTCAAGAAATTTCTCAAATAACGCATAATCTTTAATCATATCTTTACTAGAACTAGTTTTAATCTGTAACCCATTTTCTGTACCTGTTGTAGATTTCTTTGAGATTTATCTTCCATCTCTCATTGTGTTTAATGTTGGAGTTGAAAATTATGAATTTAAAGGATTAGAGATATTTTTAATGATGTTATCTCCATTATGAACTTGTTTTTCTTTATTTATAGTGCTTTCTGATTCCATTCCCTGTAAAATCGGCAAACAACTCCTTCAATGAGCCTGGAACTTCAAAAATTCATCTTGTTGTTGTTCTAGAAGTGCTTGAATTATTGTCAACACTTCAGTGTATGATTGAACTCCTTTATAAACATTATAGAAGATAGATTATTTAGGAATAACTCTTTTCCATCCCACTTTTGAACAATGTTTACTAATAATTTGTAAAGGATCATGCATCTTGAGCTCAATATAAACCAAATTGATTTCTTCGAGGTCTTTTGATTCAAATTTAGAATGACCAAAATCTGAAATTGAGCATTGACCATTTGAGATAGGGTAATAAGGACATTGCTTCTTTGAATGATTTCTTAGTTCCTTAGATATTGAATCTATTTCTATTTGATATGCCAATTCTGTTAGCAGAAGTTTGTCATTAGCTAGAAATCATCGAGTCTAAAAGAACCAAAAATATAGCACTGATGGTTAAAAATAAGTTTCTTTGATGTATCCACATGCTCCAAAGCCTGAATCATATCCGTGTAAGGTAATAGTATCAGTCTAGCACCAACCTTATGAATATCTAAAGTAGCAAGGTCCTTTAATATGTTCTTTTGAATATATTCTCCCATTGCTCCATCATCCTCCTCCTCCTCTTACTATTCTTCTCCTTCAAGGATTTTATAAATCTCAAGCCAATAATTAGGATTATCTATTAATTTAGACCCTGTATATGAATATATATAGGAAGTAAGTGATGGTTCTTCCATGATTGTGAACTTCTTCAGCTTCTTAGCACCATAAACTTAAGAAAGAAGGATTTCGATTATAATATCTACAAGGGAAAACTAGAATAAGAACGAGTATAAAGGTGGTGAAGGACTCAAAAAATACGCCTATAACTTTTATCAGATTTGGCATTAATGTTAACGGTGTTAAAATTTATTACCTTGCAGTCTATTGGTACACCCTGCATAAATAAGAAAGACTTCTAAATTAATACTGCATAGGAAAACACAAAAAGAACGAATATATAATCCCTTTATTTAAATACAACAATTATCTCTAAATCCTTTCTTGATTACTGTCTTACTAATACTGATTAACACTTAATTAATCATATTTATCTGCTTTTTGAGCTTTCGAGGTTGCAAACCTACGGGCCTGCGGAGTCTTATATGACACAAAATTTCTCTTTAGAGGATAAAACTTCCACAACCCACAAGATGATGTGGCAAGATGACATTATATAGATGACGTGGTAAATCTAGGGATGACATGTGTTAAACATAAATTCACTTTTTAGGGGCCCATAAATAAGAAATACTTCTTAATTAATATCACATAGGAAAAGATGCCAAAAACAAATATATAATCCATTTATTTAAATACCAAAATTATCTCTAAATCCTTTCTTAATTACTGTCTTACCGATACTGATTAGCGCTTAATTAATCATAATTATATGCTTTTCGAGATTTTAGGGTTGCAGACCCGCGGGCTTACATAGTCTTATATGAAATAAAAGTTCTCTTTAGAGGATAAAACCTTCACAAACCACAAGATAACGTGGAAATATGACATTATATAGATGATGTGACAAATATAGGATGACAAGTGTTAAACAAAAGTGCACTTTTCAGGGGCCCAATAGTACTAAAAATAGGTGACACGTGTCACCTCGGCCAACAAGTCAGCTGACATGCTGGATGATAGGTCAGTTAATACGTGGCTTTAACATTTTCATGTTAATATTTTTTCGCCTTTCGTAGTTTCAGGAGTTTTGATTGTCTACATGGAATAGAAGCTTGGCTTCACCGAAACCCTACAAGGGAACTTTTAATATGGAACCTTGCTGTGGGCTTGTAGACTCAAGGTCCAATGGACATGTAGAGGAAACATATATAAAAGAGGAACAAATGTCCCGATGATCCACAAATCTGATAAAGCGTAAGGCTAAGGCACAAACATAAAGGAATTTCTTGAGTTATTTGAATAACTTTTTTTTTTTAAATAAATTTTAAAACTCTTGAATGAAAACCACTTCTACAAAGCATTGTTTCAAACCTTTCAAATTCCTATTTACAACTATGAGATTTAAAAAAAATTGACAAAAATATATATACAAGATAGCAAATAACAATTTTAACCTAAAATTTTACAAAATACTTTTTAATGAAGAAAAATAAAAAATAAGAATAAGCAATACAATGTTTTTTTTTTTAAATTTTTAGATACACCTAAAAATTAAAACTATATAACAATAATTCCCTAGGGTCATAGTTCCGACGATCATATTTCCACATGTCATAGTTCCACAGGTCATAGTTCCCTAGGGTCATAATTCAACAACTCATAACTCCCTAGGGTCATAGTTCCAGAGTTCATAGTTCCCTAGGGTCATAGTTTCACAGGGCATAGTTTCAACGGTCATAATTCCACAGGTCATATTTCTAGTGGTCATAGCTCCATAGGTCATAGTTCCCTAGGGTCATAGTTCTAGCAGTCATAGCTCCACAGGTCATAGTTCCCTAGGGTCATAGTTCCATAGGTTCATAGTTCCATAGGTCATAGTTCCTAGGGTCATAGTTACATAGGTCATAGTTCTTAGGGTCATAGTTCCACATGTCATAGTTCCATAAGTCATAGTTCCATAGGTCATAGTTCCAACAGTCATAGTTCCATAGGTCATAGTTCCAACAGTCATAGTTCCTAAGTCATAGTTCCTAGGTCATAGTTCCTAGGTCATAGTTTCACAGGTCATAGTTCCATAGGGTCATAGTTCCATAGATCATAGTTCCTAGGGTCATAGTTCCACAAGTCATAGTTCCACAATTCATAGTTCCATAAGTCATAGTTCCTGGGGTCATAGTATCAAACTTCAATATAATTTTATATTTTTGATTACCATTTTTGTACACATTTACATGTATCAAATTTCAATATTATTTATAGGTTTGATTTCCATGTTTTATACTTCTAGTAAAAGTTATCATTTCAATTGTAATCTTTGAGGTTTAATGTAAAAAACATATCATCACATAAAAAATATTTTATTATTATATTAAAAAATAAAAGAATAAGTTGCTTTCAAGGTTTGTGTTTCAAATAATATTAATTATTATCAAAACAAAATTATTATCTTTTTTAGGAAATATTTAATTATATAGCAAAAAAAAGAAGAAGAAGAAGTTAAATTTAAATACCACTTGGTAATAAGATAATTTTTTTTTATTAATATAATTGTCAAGTTTAAATATCACTTTAATTACACTTGAAAGTTCATTTTTGTGTAGCTTAAATGTTCTATGTTTGTAAGCTTTTCTCGATACATTGTTTCCGACTAGTTTTGCCCAAAACCAGTGAAAAATTTAGGAGGGACCATAGGCACATCATTTATAACATAGTTAAAGTTTAGGATTACACTTATTAATTTAGGTTTTATTAGTCATATGTATTAACTTGGGTTTTACTAGTCATCCTGTATTAACTTAGGTTTTATTAGTCATATGTATTAACTTAGGTTTTACTAGTCATCATGTATTAACTTAGGTTTTATAAGTCATATGTTACATAGTTTAATTTTAATATGACATAGTTTAATTTAGTTGTAATTTATATTATAGGTGTTTTAATATAAGTTTTATAATGTTAAAACTAATAGGAGGTTGTACTATTGTGTGGCAGGGCGTAAGCAATAAACAACGTCGATAAAAAAGAAATGGTGAAATCAAAGGTCCACGCACAACAAAGTTGCACAACCTTAAAACAAGATACCATTGCACACATGATGTCATCCAACAAAAACCATTCATTCCACATGTTAGACTGAAAGACAATAACATGTTATAGGATACCACTCCCAAAACCACCTTTCGATTGCACGTTGTGTAAAGAAAACTCACTGTTGGAAACCACCAATATTTCTAATTAAATAAAGTTGTATAAATTATTTAAGTTCTTTAATTCGCTTATTATTAAAATAAAAATACCACCCTTTCTTTACATTTCGTCATGGGTTTTCATGTCTATCATTGTTAGGGGAATGAGAAACATTTTCCAACTAAAACGCCAACATTGTTATGAATTCCCTTTCTTCCAAAGTCACAGGTAAGGGTTCCCATGGGTAAGTGCTAAGATACTGTATTCTTTTCCCGATTTTAAAATGTCAAGGTTTAAAATGACAAAACATACTGAAACCCTACCCATGGTCGAAATAAGTTTAGATGTCAGAGACTCTCAAATTTTCGATCCTAAAGTATCATTTGATTTGTTGAAGCTACATAAATTGGCCCATGCTATATTTTTAAAACTAAATGACTTTTTTAACTCTTGGAGTTAAACCGTAGCTCATTATATCGTCCCACAAGTTATAATTTTCCCGAATTCATACATTAGTGTGCATAGAGATATGTAGCGTCTTCAAGAAGTTTTGTAACTAAAAATGAGACTCAATTATTTAATGTTAGGGCCCAATATATTTCTCATATGATTGGGGTTTCTAAATTCAACAATGGCCAACCTATTAACGAAGAAACCCTATCCCTAAATTTTAGAAAATTAAATGTACATGAGTGAAATTCCTTTGTTCGATATCTGATGAAAGATGATACTAAAACCTTGATGTAGAAATTTATCAAACCAATATGCTTACCTCAAATTTACATGAAGTGATATGTATGATTTTCCCTATTCTAGGTTATGATTTTGATGAAATTGTGGATAATTTTATTTTAGGGTTTCTTAGAGAAAGTTTCCTTTCTACCCAAGTAGTGCTCAAGTTCTATGTTGAAAGGTTTATATATGAATTCATTGATGAACAACTCAAGAATTTCCATTTAAACAGAGCCTTCCGTTTCCAATCATACCTGGTTTACTTGCTCCTGTTTCAAAGACAAAAAGACTTCCATAGCTTATACCTGGAAACTGAAAATGAAGTCGGAGAGCTTGCTTCAGTTATTAAATGGACTCCTATAATCAGAAGTAAGATTCAAAATGAAGGTTTCTCTCTTTATATAAATTCATTTATGTCTAAAGTCTATGCACTTTTTCATGAACATGGTCCACCTAGAATTTTCCCTAAGATTAAAAAGTTGTTACATGAATCTTCTGAGACTAAATTAGGAGATTGATTTATGTTTAAAGATTATACATAAATAAGATTATACAGTTCAAAACTCAAACCTTTCAAACTTCCAATTTTCCTAACTATGAGGATATTTTCTTTAGAATTTATGAGGCAAAGTCTTAATGTGGATGATATTCATTTCATTCCAAGGAAAAAAAATACAAATTTTAAACCCAAAAAGGAGGTTGGGCCTTTCATTCACTATAGCAGGTCAACTTTACAGGTGGTGGAAACAATGCTGCAAGGAATGGGATTTGAACAATGATAAATTTGGCAATGTTATGCTTTAGGGGTCATTAAAAAAAAAAGGTGGAGCTGAATATTGCACCATATCAACATCAAGGTAAACTTGATTTAGAGTAGATTGGAAATATGAATACTTGGGAGGAGGTACAAAACCTTCTTCAAGGATAGATACAAAAAGTGGTGCCAATGCCATCAATGCAAGAAGTATATATTTCCACACCTCTACCACAAGAAAATTCATTGAAGAGGAGGTTCAATCTAGAACTGCATGATCTGGAAAAAAAGGAAGGGAAATTCGACAAAAAATCCAAAGTTGAAGTAATCAATGTAGAGGATGACCTAGATAAAGAATCTCAACTTGAAACAAGAACCGTGGAAAAGATTTAGAAATAATTTGTTTATTCAATAGATACACTTTCATCAATATTTATGAATCCACTAGGGGATGAGACAATGTAAGTTAAACCATAGAGTTTATTTTCCAAATTTGATGATATCAGAAACAAGAATGAACACGTTAAAGAAGTTTGGAGTGGAAAATTGAAACTGGATCATCAAGAAGCAAGATTTTTATCTGGAATAGATTATGAAAAAGGAAAATTGAATTTGGCAATACTAGAATCATCTGGTCCAAGCATTCATGGACATGACAACTATAAAGCAACCAATTTCTCTCTAAATCTTGATGATATTCCCTTACCAGAAAAAATGGGCTTGCATAATCAGACTAGGGAGATGATCACAAGGGATATTATGAAGACTTCTCTAAACCTACAAAGATTGCAGAGAATGAATAGTCAGCTTAAGCAATAGTTGAAGGAAGAACATACAAGCTCAAGAGTGAAACAAGTGAAAGTAGATGATTTAGAGAGAAGATAAGTTAAAATGAGAGATGATGCTACAAATGAAGAACCTTTTCAGAGGATGGTAAATGAAAAAAATAATGAAATATCCATTTTAAAGAAGAAATTAAAGATGTGATGTGGATCATGTACAATTCCCAAAATTTCTGGTCATCTAAAATGAGAAATAAATATTGATTTAAGTTATTGCAAGTTTGAATGAACATAAGAGTTCTTTACAACAACAGGTTCAAGCACTCATACATGGAATTCCCTCATCATCTTCAAGTGGAACATTAGCAAGTAGCTCAAAATATTTAGTCAAATCTTTAACTGATTTAAATGCCAAATAAATTGAGGTAGAACAACTAAAGAAAAAAGTTTCAACTTATGAAACTAAGATTAATGTTTTGAGAGAAAATGATAGAGAAAAATAAATACAACTTAAGAAGTTGCAAGGATCAAAAGAAAAATTACAGGAGGAATATGATACATTAAAGAATAATTTTTTTGGAAATTATTATTTAATGGGAGCACACCATATAGGTTGGGATAAAATTATTGAACAGGTCAATAAGATGTGGAAATGTTTTATTAATATGGAGGAAGAGGCCAGTTTGGTCAAGAAAGTTGAAATTTATATTACAAAGGCCAAAACATAATTGGGAGATAAAACTTAGGCTGCCAATAAGATCATCATAAAACTTAACTCCATGACAAAAGAGGAATTAAGTCAAAATGGAGTTAAAGTCATAACATGTATAATAATGTATTTTGAAAAAGTTCTTACTAAAAGGAACTTGCTTCAATAGGTTCAACATAAACTTGTTCAAGTTCAAAATAATGTACAATGGTATAAATATCATTACAAAAATATGGTTGAAATGGGTCTTCCTAAATACTATGGTAAAAAGGTAATTTCCTTTCCCTACCAGAATATAAACCACTTATGATCTCAGCAAGGGAAAATTCAAGTAAATTCAAAGGAGCAACTGGGGTACTAAAAGGTCAAACAATTGTTGACCTTTTAGATGAATATTTCTTTCTATTATGGAATTTAAGAAATTTGTTTCAAATTTCTCCAATGTATGAAGCTTGTACTGAGTTGGAAAAATCTTATAGAAGAATGAATTCGTGCAAGTATCCTTCAAATCAAGAATGGAAACAATTTGAGCAACTTCAATGACCTGGCTAACTACTTGGAGAAAAATTAGTGATTCCTTATCTGTCCCTAAGATTTTGGGATTTGAATATTTTATTTTTGTAATTCTCATATATAATTAGGGAATTACAACCAATTTGGTTGCATATTTTTTTTATCTATAAAAGAACACTGAAAGGATGAGAGGGAAGGGGACTTTTAGATACGAGATGTAATTGAATATTTCTAATAGAAATACCTCTGCATAGGAATTCTCAATACTTGGTAATATGTTTGGAGTAGCTTTATTGGTTTTATTGATTTTATGGTTCTCTTGGAACTCTGTTTTTGTTTTTGAAATTCTTAAGGAGGTAAAGAAAACCATGACTGCTGGATAAAGAACAATACCAATAGCTTAAATATTAGTTCCAATGAAATCATTAAATTTGGAGTCCAATGAAACCTTTGAAAATGAACACCGAGATCGAGAAATAAGCAACAATGCATTATCATTGTACACCTATAAGTTACTATGAGATATACGATATTAGATGCATACATTACAGTTCTAAGTGAAAATACAAGAATATTGAGGTTCTAAATGGCCTCTAGAGTCCAAAACTCATCATACTGTAATCAAATGACTACATAAATCAATGGGCACCATTGAGAAGCCTATATAGGTTTCAATTAGTACTGCTTTGGAGCCATTGGGAAGCATATATGCACAACTGATATGTATCCCATTCAAGTAAGTTATGTTGCATATGGTATTGGAACTAGTTTTGAAACTATAGGGTATAAATGTTTTTCTATTGCAGGGGGCATAACTTCCCACTAGAGAGTTGTATCAAGGTTCTATATTTTTGGTAGAAACTAGACTGAGAGTCACTTCCAATGAGAAGTGACTCAAAAATTTTGAAGCAATATGAAGGGTGATATATATGCTTCAATTTGTTCATCTAGATTGGCCCAAAAACACTGTCCATTTATATGTTGAAGATAGTGAAAAGTTACCTTGTAGTTGAAACATATGTGAGTATTGGGGACATGTATATGTTGTGTATGTTTGAACAAATTTTAGAAGTTGGGTTGGAAATGCATCAAAATTAGATAAGAATATACATGTTGCACGAGTTATAAACTTCTATATGTCAAAATACATCATGAATTATGAACTTGGAGAATATATTAATTATGGTTATTAAGTAATTGTTATTTCGTTGCTTAGTGATAGAGAATGACACATTTGTTGGGGATGGTGATTTTTTTAGGGTTTTGTAGCAATATCTGGCATGGTGACTTTTACTTTCACAACGAATATGGAGAGGAATAACTTGACATGTACATGTTGTATTTTGTTGTTGATCTGGTTGTGATATGATAAATTCGGTAACATCATTCCTACTTTATTCTACTTATAATTGGGATATTGTATCTAGATGCATATTTCTCTAAATCTAGTTGTAATATGGTTGTATGATCTTATAATGATTCATGACAAGTATAACCTTCATAGCTATTGGAATTTATTTGTGTAATTTCCCTTGGTAGATATTTGAAGTTTGAGACAACAAAGAGAGGGTTATTTTGATCTATATGCTTCACCCATTAGTTATGGAGCATCTGATGCAAGTTTTAATTCATTGACGTAATGGTCAATTACTTTTACCAGAGAGGGTTGGTCCTCTTAATTTTATTTAAATTTGTAATAATTGTCTCGAATTCCTACAGAATCAATAAGAATCAACCATCCACATTCTGATAAGTGAGAAGTAAAAATAACCAAGTTTTGGCAGCAATATCAAGAGATCAAGAAAGTTATGTTGCATATGGTATTGGAGACAATTTTGAATCTATAGGGTATAATTTTTTTTATGTTGCAGGGGGCATAACTTCCCACTACCGAGTTGGATCAATGAATCATAACTTTTGAAGAAATATGACCTATGGAACTATGAACCTAGGGAACTATGACATGTGGAACTATGAACCTAGGGAACTATGACCTGTGGAACCATGAACCTAGGGAGATATGATCCTAGATAAATATGACTTATGGAACTATGACCCTAGGGAACTATGAACCTAGGAATTATGACCCGTGGAACTATGACCCTAGGAACTATGACTGCCAGAACTATGACCGCTGGAATTATGAACTATGGAACTATAACTGTTGGAAATATGACCTATGGAACTATGGCCTTGGAACTATGACCGTTGGAACTATGACTTGTGGAACTATGACCTATGAAACTATGAACCTATGGAATTATGACCCTAGGAACTATGACCTGTGGAACTATGACCGCTGGAACTATGACCGCTGGAACTATGACCTGTGGAACTATGACCCTAGGAACTATGACCGGTGGAACTATTACCCCAACAACTATGGCGTATGGAACTTGTTGAGCACTCAACACACCCTAAAAAGCCTTATCAAATTTTGTCACTTTTTGGGTACCACTTGTTTTCTTCATTCGTCTGACTCGATTTTATATTGGGAAATGATTTTCTTTGTTTATTTTAATGTCTCTAATCACCTAGTAAAGTTTGTTTGAACTTGTGAAACCTCATGTCTAAAGGACCTTAACACCTAAATTAAGAATCAACAACTAAACACTGCACCTAACACGCTCAGATTCAACGTCGGAAATAATTCAAGTGAGTAAAGAAACCACCCAAAAAAAAAGTCACCGAGCACCGATCCTCATCAACATCGACAGAAGGCAGTTTTGGTTTGCATAAGTTGTTTGCATAAAGGTTCGAAAGAAATCCGATCCCCTTCAACATCAGGAAAATACGAGAAAGACTAACGTTAACAAAGGACATAAAAATATCGTCGATATCCGATGCCCAATTTGCCTTATCAGGATCAGGGAAATACATAATGATCACAACAATCATTTCGATCATGATAAAGTTATCTACGATCACCGATCCCCAATGCATTTTCAACATCGGGAATTTTTTGAAGGAGCCAATCTGAGAGAACTTGGGTAGGTTTATCGCCGATCGCCGATCCTTGTCACTTTCGAGCGTCGAAAAGTTAGGTTTGAGTTTTAGAAATGTATGGATTAAATAAAGTCCCAAATATGAATGACATGAGTGACTGAAGACATTAGTCACTAATGCCACATGTCTTCACCATGTAAGAGGATCGTACAGTCCATTTTTATCCCAAGTCATTTTTTGTTCCCTAGGTCCTAGTCACACTTCCTAGTTAGCTTTGCCACATCATCTCTGTATGACAAGATCGATCAACGTCGGATTTTTTGTAGGAGGATATCAAAGAAAATTTTCATAGCACAATCCCGACCCCCGATCCACCAAATGAAAGAGCGGAACAATGGGATGTTTGCGGCATTAGATACAATCGGATTTTGGACATTTAAGGAACAAGTTAATACCCAATCCCACATTAGTTTCTACCCTGTGCGCCAATTAGACAACAACATTTTGAAATCATTGTTAGACCACATTAACACCAGTGCCTCCATCGTCAACCCATGATAAATTTAAGTTTAAACACCTCTAAATACCCGGTGGTAGATTTGTTGAAATTTCACTCATAACACGAATTGAATGGCCGATGTGACACAATTTATCAGGGATAACAAGTACACCAAATCCCCTATTCGATATAATAGCCATCTATGCCGATAGGAGAGTTCAAAGGTGTCCCAAGTCACTCCAGTGAAAATCACAAAGGAAACAGAACCTGAGAAAGCATCCACCTTGGGTCTCGATGCTTCAATTCAGAGCCACTCACATAATGAGAATGAGGTAGAAAGTTCCTTGGATATTGAGCCACTCGACATACTAGGAATCCCAATGGATGGATCGATGGATGAACTAGGATCACTTGAACAAGAAGGAGAAATCACACAACATGAAATCGACATTTCAACAACTGATTACCAAGTAAGTACCGAACCTGCCCCTCATTCCTCAGTTTTGACCAGTAATTTACCACCTAACGAGAAAAAACTAGAGACTGAGACATTAGGACATACAAAAGACGTCCAGGAACCCAACCTTGAAAAAATATACATCGTTGAGAGCCTGGGGAACACTCTTACTTGGGGAGAGAAAAAAATCCCCAAACTTGTGGATGAGGTCTCCGATATACAAGCCATCACCTATGACCAAAAGAGGAAATCCATCATGAAGAGAACCACTAAGAAAAGGAGGCTTACTTTGGACAGTTCCATCCTCATCACCATAGAGGAGAAATTGATCAACACAAAGCATGCCAAGACATCTGAGCTTATCGGTGCAGAGATGGAAATCATAGTTGCCACCCTGAATAGAGAAAGGAAATATGAAGATGATCTACCCACTGTGCTAAAGGAGTTGGAGCATCTATGCCATTTGGCGAAATACTATCAAGATTCCACACATGCCACAATATTCTTAAGAAGTGAATGCAGGATGGCTACAACAAATTCACTAGTGAATGAAACCTTTTCATTGCAGGGATATCCAAATTCCAAGAAGACACCCTTATGGCACCAATGACATGAAAATACTTGGAAATATGGTATGAGAAGGCCCACCAAGAAATGGAAAGAATTGATTACATTAATGTGGTTCAAAAGGGCCGAGACGCCGAAGAACACGACATTCAGGTGCTAAGGGACAACAACATTGATCCTATAAGGAAGTTGGTCAAATATTGGGTGAATATGGCGCAAGAAATGCAGCAGGACATTCAAGAGAAATGGGTTGATTGCGAAAGAAGCTGGAGCAAGATCAATGAGGGGATGAGATACATCGGTCTCCAAGAATTTGGCTCACCCGAGGACTTTGTCGACTTGCATGACATAGTCAAACAACATGCAGAACAAGATTCATCGTGGATTGCAAAGATAGAAAACATGGCAAACATGGCGCCAGGTCAATTACAACAGTTCATGGAGAACCCGATAAAGTCTTGGACAGTATTATAGCACTTAAGTGCTAAAGTAGTCAAGTATCGAGCATGGGCAGTGGAGATAAAAGAGATCCTTTCAGCTCCAATGGACCAACATAGATTCCCGTATGACAACACATGCGAGGAACTCTTTGTCAAATGGTCAGAGTATGAGAAGAGTCATCCACTTAAGTGAAACCATTTGATGACTCTTAGAAGACAAATATATGGAAGTGCCATGTGCCATTGTTTTGTTTTACTTAGCTTGCACTTTTGATAGTTATTTTTAGATAATAATTTGTTATAAATAAGAGGGTCAACCCTTTAGAAAAGGTCGATGGTTTTGGAAAAGACCCTGATTTTTGGAATTGTAAAGAACTATTTCATAAATACCTTAATTGAGAAGTCCTATTTAGGAATGAAGACAAATTTCCATTTTACATAAAAGGCATGTGTGATTGGATCATACGGAGGAATTACTTATGACTTTATCTCATGAATGGATGCTGTAATGAGTAAGAGTTTCTGAATCTATTGATAAGTTAGCTGATTCAATATTTTTATAGTTCTTATCTCTAATGATGGAAAGAAAATCGTTGTGTTAATGTGTGATTAGTGATTAGAGCTAAGGAAACTAATTTTCTTGCCATCGTTTTATTGCATGTATGCTTTTATTTCGATAATTGTATCTCAGTGAATAATTTAAATACCAACAAGTTGATGTATTAGTACTAGGCTTGTCGTAGGTGTGAAAATATTTGTCTGCATGCTTAAGCACAAGGGTTATCCTGAGATCATCCTTCTTCAATAGTTAAGTTTTCCCCCTTTTTCCTTTATCCATCTGGTTTATACAAGAACCTATCTTTTATCAGACCCACTTATAAGAGAAAATACAAAAATAGAATGTTCAAACTGAAGGAGAAGTTTCATAAGAAGATATCCTGTAAATCACTATGTAAAGCCCATCGATTAATTGGCTGTATCGCAAGATTTGGAGAACCATTCCACTTTTAAACACCACAAAGTCTAATTGGGCCTCAGTGGTGGGTTTGGTTCCCGCTGTTGAGTTAAAGGGATTTAGGACCCCTCAATATAATTGGCTCTAGAAGGAGGGTCGAAGAATGAATGGATGAAAATATTTATGTTATAATATTTCACACAACTTGTAGATTCAACACAATCCACATGCATGGCTAGTCATTCTCAAGAAAACCCACATACACCGAGTACTCCTGAAATGAGTAACTCACCCTAGCAAGAGGAAGAAAATTTATTCTTTGAAATACCTTACACTCTTCCCCTCAAGGAGTTGAACCAGTTCAAAATAATCACAAGATCTTATGCCCAACAAATTGGAGCACTACCCTTATCTCCGTTACTCTCTCGTAGAAAAAAAGTAAGAAGACTAGTGGTCAACACCCCCGTCCAAGTTTTTGTTCACATAGTAGAATACTTGATATATTTCTCCCTCATTGAGATCAAACATCCCCTCAACCTAATCCCTGAAACACCATATGGTAACTTCTCTGAGCCCGATGTTTTTTCTGATGAGGAAGGGTTTAACTCGGAACAATCAGTTTTAGAGTCGGACGACATGGAAGATAACGATGATCATAATGAAGAAAGGGGAAACCCACCTTAGAATAATCAATCATGGTTGGCCAAATATGCTCTGGAAATCCCTGGACGAGTACATAACCTTCCTCCACATCCATAAAAGTTACTCCCTAAATTTGACCCTGAAACCTCAGGATTTCCTGAAGACCATATCAAAAAATTCATAATAGCTATTATACTGATGAATGTCCAATATGAAGACATGGTATGTAGTATTTTCCCCTATGATTTTGAGAATTTGGCCTCTTCTTGGTATTTTAACTTGCCTGTACGGTCCATAACTAGTTGGATGAAGTTTCAAAAGGATTTTTTAGATAAATTTGCAGAAGAAACGACTATAAGAGATTTGATGGTTGAGTTGTTCACTTCCACCATGAGTTGAAAGGATAATGTTAAATACTTCAATGAACGATTCACCACTATCCAAAACAAATTTCAACCCAAATATAAACCCACTCAGGAGTTGCAAATCGAAGTATACACTAATGCTCTCCCTGCTTCCATTTCCATGTTTGTGAAGAGGGCTGCCGAAACAACGTTAGTTGAGAATTTTGAGGAAGCCAAAATAATAGAATTCCAAATGAAGGGATGTAAATAAGGACATGTCTCATTAGTTAAGAAGGAAGTTCAACCTCCTCCCAGAAGAGGACTCTTGTTGACCATACCCCCAGGGAAACAAACAGAACAAGGTCCTGAAAAGGGAAGTGGAGACATAGAATACCTACAACGAATCATAAATAAGTTGTCAAACAAAATCACACACATGAAAATAAGTTTAGGGGAAGGAAACCAAGTCCATAGGCCCTATAAAACCTTTTTAAAAATAAATCCATTGTTCAAATCAATTGAACCTCCCCTAGCCAACTTAAACATTGATATAAAAGATGTAGCATCTGACTCTTTTTGTACCTATCAAAAAGAGAAAAATTCTGAAAGAGATTGTCCACAATGGGTGCATGCCATGAATTTGATGGACAACTAGTTCCTAGATGAAGTTTCCCTTATCAGACAATCAAGCGGCTCAACTATGAATATTTCTGATCTAGAAGAATTCAACCCACAGGAAGAAACAACCATGCTGCTATGGGACCTAGACCTGCCGATGCCTTCCGATGATCTATTTGAGGTTTAAGAACCACCCACAGAGGTCTTGGATATGCAAACATGAAGTAGGGGTCAACTGGTCTCAAACGACCTTACCATTTCCCATGCTTTGAAAGGAAAACAAATGTATAATAGCCCAAAAGAATCTGCTGTCTCCCAAATAAATCCTATAAACATCCATACATGAGAATCACCCAAGCTAGACGACAACATAGCAGAAGATTTGAAAAAATTGAAGGAAAATATATTGGTCATGGACATGTGTAGAATCCCCCAACAAAAGGAATTTCTATTACAATATTTGAAGTCAATAGAAAATCCTATAACAAGCACTGACCAAGGAGAAAATCCAGCCCTCTCAGATCTAAGAAATAAGCCATCTGTAAACTCTTTCTCTGAATATAAAAAGGGAAAGCCTTTTGTCCCACCGTTCCTCTTGAAATTTGAAGTCTTCAACAATACCCTCCATAATTGTCTAGTTGAATCAAGAGAATCCTCTAACATTATGCCATTATCTATATGCAATAAATTAAACACAATCCCTCTCAAAAGTGATAAACATGTGATACAACTAGACAAAACCCAGGTGAAAGTTATGGGAGAACTCAAAGAAGTCATGATCAGGATGGTGGCATACCCGAAATTTGTTCAAGTGATTGACATCATTGTAGTATATAGCCCAAAATATTATGGATTGCTACTTAGTTGATATTGGTCCGAGAAGTTGAATGGATATTTTAATACAGATTAGGCTCACCTTTGGTTGCCATTAAAGGGACACACGAATATGACCAGGATCGACAGGGAAAGATATCTAAAACATACTGTCACCGAAGTAGAAGCCCTCAATGAACCCTCTTCGACAGATTTCCCCGTGCTAGGAAATTATTCCTGTGACTCCGATTTCACGAATTTCTCCCCGCTCTTATCTGATGTCCCTCTTACTCAAAAATCCAAAATAACTTTTCAAGATAATTTTCCGACGATGGTAGAAGAAGTCCTCTTCTATCAAGAACTTCTTTTAAAAACCACGAAGCATATAGGAGGAAAGGAGGAAAGTGGTGGGAAAAAAAAACTGATGGTTTTCATTCACAAGTTTGGACCTTGTACTTTGATGGGTCTAAGTCACAAGAAGGATCAGGAGTGGGGTGTATCCTCATTGATCCCAAAGGTAAACAAAATTTCCTGTCTTGTAGACTAGAATTTGAATGCACAAACAATACCACCAAGTATGAAGCTCTAGTACAAGGGCTAAAGAAATCCATAGAATTAAACGTTAAAGAACTAAAGGTTTTCGAAGACTCTAAAATCATCGTTAGACAAGTAAGGAAAACTATACACTGCAACTCTCCCCACTTGAGGAATTATCAACAGGAAGTGCAGAGACTAATAGAACATTTTAAAGCTTTCAACATTACAGTGATCCCCAGAAAAAATAACACTCTTTTTGATTCCCTGGCCACCACTACCTCAAGGATATCCCCTTTAGAAGACTATGGAGCCTCCCGGTTCACAATGGAGCTACTCTACAAGCCATCGATGCCCAACAATATTTTTAATGGGAAGGTATTTGAAGGATATGAACATAACATAAACTTCTTAACCAATCAGGATAATTTTAAAGATATGGCTAATGACGATGAAATATTTAGGGAACAACTAGTAGAAACTGATCCCCACATACAAAGAGTTGAAACAGATCAATTGACCCACAAACCAAGGTTTCACATGATACCAAAAGGGGTAGCCAATTTAGAGAACCTTTTTGACTTAAGGGAAAGATTTAAAGGGTGAATGAACACAAAGACATGGAGTTCCTATCCCATGTACAATACTATTAATCTAGGAACCGCGGAGAACCCTAAGAATATAAATCTCGACAAGACATTATCTAAAGAAGAAATAAAGGCCTATCTCAAAAGTTTTAGAGAATATCAAGATGTTTTCACATGGTCCAACTGATATTTGAAGACTTATGATACTTGTATCATTTAACACTCAATCCCTTTAAAACCCAGAGTAAAACCCTTCCAAAAAAAGTTCCAGAAGTACCACCCATATCTAGAGCCTCTCATGTGTCAGGAGTTGAAGAAATTACTAGATGCTAAAATTATCTTCCAGGTTATACACTCTGTATGGGTAGAAAATTTGGTTCCTGTCAGGAAAATTTTTGGGGATATCCATCTGTGTGTGGATTTTAGAAACCTCAATAGAGCATCAGAAAAAGAAAACTACCTAGTCCCACTGATGGAGAAACTCTTGTAGACCATGTCTGGTTCATATATTTTCTCCCTATTGGATGGTTTTTTAGGTTATAACCAAGTTCTAGTTTCAAAGGAAGACCAATTTAAAACTACCTTCCGAACCAAGTGGGGAACCTTTGCTTATAAACACATGCTATTTAGTTAATCAATGCAGAGGCAACCTTCCAAAGGTCCATGGACGTAGCATTTAGGGGACTAATCCTCAAATTTGTAGTAGTTTAATTGGATGACATGATTGTATATTCAAAGAATAGATAAGATCACATCCAACACCTAACCCATATTTTTGAAAGGTGTAGGAAATACGGTATATCCTTAAACCCTAAGAAAATGATCTTTGGTGTCGAGGAAGGGAAACTAGGTCATATTATATCTCAAGAAAGATTTTTCATAGACCCAAAACATATTATGGCTATATCTCAACTTCCATTACACCACAACAAAAAGGCTATGCAATCCTTCTTTGGGAAAATCAATTTTCTGAGAAAGTTCACCCCCAATTTCATTGAGACTATCAAACCCTTACAAAAAATGATCTGCAAAGATGATGAATTTAAGTGGGATGATGAATGAAAAGTTATTTCAACAATATGAATACTGCAATGTTTCAAGCTCCAGTGTTGCGAAGTCCCGACTTTAGTAAATATTTTTTCCTCTACAATTTTTCCTCTGACCAATCATTAGCTATAGTATTGTCTCAGAAGGATGATGACAACAATGAGGCCTTGATATCATTTATGAGCACCAATATCTAAGGTGCTAAACTAAATTACCCTACTATAGACAAACATGATGATGTGGTGTACAAGGAATTGAAACACTTCAGATCCTACATCCTAAAGAACCATACCAAAGTCATTGTGCTTCATCTTGCAGTCTGATCCCCATTCACTCAACAATAGATGGGGGAAAGAAGAGGGAACTGGATGGAAGTGGTCCAAGAATTTGATCTTGATATAAAACTTGACAAAATGGTTAAGGGACAAGGATTATGTAAATTGGCAGCTGAAGCCCAGGACCAAGTAAATGAAGACCCCAGGTGGGAGAATGATTTGAAATTATGGTATAGTGAAGATTCATACATGTCCCCAGGGAAGGATTCTTGTTGTGGGAAATTATATTATCTATTGCACCATGGGACTTGCCCAGAAAACCTAAACCCTAAGGAAAGGAGAGCTCTCAGACTAAAATCGACACAATATCTCCTCATAAATTCAGTTCTCTTCCATGTTAATTATGATGTGGTACTTTTAATATGTCTCGACGGAGAAGATGCATATAAGGTTTTGAAGGAGGTCCATGATGGTTCTGTAGGTGGACACTTCACAGGGAACATCACCACTCACAAAATACTAATATCTGGCTATTATTGGCCTATTCTATTCAAGGATGCCCACACATACACTAGGAACTATAAAACGTGTCAGATAAGCGTGGGGAGGGAAAAGAGAGAAGTTGTCCCACTCCAACCTGTGGCATTCTCCAGGCCATTTGAGCAACGGGGGTTAGATATCATAGGATAAATTACATTGAGTTCTTCAAAACACCATAGATACATATTGACTACCACAGACTATTTCACAAAATCGGTAGAGGCTGTCCCTCTGAATCATGTGAAAGAAAAAGTGGTGATCCAATTCATAGAACAACAATTGATCACAAGGTTCAATATGCCTTCTGTCCTTTTTTTTGATAATGATGCTTACTTTTATTCCACCCTATTAACATAGTTTTCTCTAGACAAAGGAATCATAATCATATACTCTGCAAACTACTATCCACAGGGAATGGAGTGGCAGAATCAACCAATAATGACCTAGTGAGGATATTAAAGAAAACAATTGAAAACAACTAGAGGAATTAACACAATTCACTTCATAATTCCCTATGGCATGATAATGTAACACCCAAGGAAGCTATAGGGAATTCCCCATACTTTATGGTATACGGTTAGGAAGCCATTCTCTTGAACAAACCATATCTTCGATCTCTTCAGCTTGCTCAGGATACTAGAGGACAACCCTCATTGGTTATTCAACAAATAATTGATACCCTCCTCATGCTGGAAGAAGAAAGGGAGAAAGAAAAATCAAAGTTCACTGCTCATCAATAGATAGTTAAAAGGTGGTTTGACAAGCATAACGCCAAAGAGAATAATTTTGAAGTAGGAGACTTAGTCCTAAAATGGGACAGAGCAAATGAGATGAAGGGAAAACATTTGAAGTTTCAGAATCTATGGCTCAGACCTTTTTAGGTAGCCAATAAAATTGGGGTAGGCACATATCAGTTGCAAAATTTGAGGGGGGAACATGATGCCCTCCTAGTGACTGACCAATCCCTAAAACAATATTTCTGTTAAAAACAAATGTGTGTTTTCATGATATTTTGTTTTAGGTAGGCTGATTACAAAGTTATTATTATATTTTTTCTTGTTATAGTATTGTTTGCACTTTGAAGTTTGTGTTCAACAAGGAATTGGTTGACCTTATTTCATGTGATATAACGAACTCTATTCATGACACATGCTTACATACAACACAAGAAGTGTTGGGAGAATTGCGGTTGTTTTGAAGGAGTTCTCTATCTAACATGTGCAGATAAACAACCTTGGAAAAGTGATGAAGTGTTCGCCTGGTGGTCTGGTAAATTCTAAAGGGAAAGATGGTAAGATGGAAAGGACCACATGTACCTCAAGACAGGGCTAGAGAAAAAATTCACCTTAACCATCTCATTTTGAAAATAACAGACGTCCTCCTCTCCCACTCATTTAGGGAATTCTGCCGAAATAAAATCAATTATATCAAATGAGTGAAAAGTAGGAGATGGTATGCAGATAACTCCTCTAGGGCTATGGACGCTTGCTGGAAGCAGAGCAAGGTATGTGATGTTGGGGTGACTCCGTCGGGGTAATGGAAGCTAGCTGGAAGCAGAGAAACACCATAGAAAATGAATGATGATAACTAAAAGGCCTGGTGCCAGTGAATTATTTACTCGACTCTTGTCAAAAGAGGGAATGGGTCATGGTTAAAGGAAACAAAGGTGAAACAAAGGTTGAAACCCCATAGGTAGGCCTGAATTCACCAACCAGGGAATTTCAAATGCAAGGATAGAAGAGGCTCCGATAAAAAACCAGTTAAGTTCCTAACAAACTTCTGCAACAACTAAGCCCGGGGAAGGAACAACGATTCTTATTTCGCCCAGTAAGTCGCCATTTTTTGAGCACTCAACACACCCTAAAAATCCTTATCAATTTTTTTCACTTTTTGGGTACCACTTGTTTTCTTCATTCGTCTGACTCGATTCCATTTTGGGAAATGGTTTATATTTATTTATTTTCATGTGTCTAAAATAACCTAGTCAAGTTTGTTTGAAATTGTGAAACCTCATGTATAAAGGACCTTAACACCCGAATTAAGAATTGACAACTAAACACTACACCTAACGTGCTCATATTCAACATCAGAAATAATTCAAGTGAGTAAAGAAACCACCCAAAAACAATAGTCGTCAAGTGCCGATTCTCATCAACATCAGAAGAAGGCGGTTTTGGTTTGCATAAGTTGTTTGCATAAAGGTTGGAAAGATAGTCGATCCCCTTCGACATCGGGAAAATATGAGAAATACATATGTTAACAAAGGATGTAAAAATATCATCGATAGCCGATGCTTGATGCACCTTATCGGGATCAGGGAAATCCAGAACAATCATAACAGTCATTTTGATCACGATAAATTTATCTCCGATTGTCGATCCTTGATGTGTTTTCGGCATCAAGACTTTTTTGAAGGAGCTAATCTAAGAGAAATTGGGTAGGTTTATCGCCGATCGTCAATCCTTGACACTTTCCGTCATTGACGAGTTAGGTTTGAGTTTTAGAAACGTATGTGTTGAAGGAAAATCTCCCTGGGAACAGGTAGATCGCCTCAAAGAGATAGACTCTTAACTCTAAGACAGAAAGTGCTTATCATGGTCACTGACTTCCTTTTAGATCTAGGTGGACTAGTGTGTGAGGAGGAAGGAGAAAAGAAGTACCTTTTAC
>ML837299.1:70694-98176 GCA_009831015.1 Picea engelmannii | reverse complement strand
AGTGTTAGTAAAATGTGTGATCAAGGATACACTCTTACATTTGACTCCCGAAAATGTAAAATCAGAGAAAATAACTCGGGAAGATTGGTTGCAACTACAACAAGAAGACCGAATAACATATACATCCTAGACATGAAGAAGAGAGAGAAGACAAAAGCCACACAAAATGATTCCAAGGAAGAAAAAGTCCCAAAGACCAAAAATAAGGATGAAGTATTATTGAGTGCCACATGTTCAGGTGGAGAAGCCCCAAAGAAGAAGGTTACCTTTTGTCATTAAACTTAGGGGGAGTAGCCCTAGCCTTTGCCATTGATGTCAAAGGGGGAGAGAAATTGGGATCATGATGATAGGGGGAGAATGAGTGTTTCCATCAATGACAAAGGGGGAGATTGTTGGAAGATTGGTTGTTGTCATTGATGTCAACCTTAGTCATGGGTTTTGGACTGCAAGATTGATGAAGGTATTTGGACATGAAGGAAAATGTACATGAAAATAAAACACCCATGGATGGATAGTATACATCATGTTGTTTTCGGCGGTGTTAGCGATATTTCTTGTCTTGGGGCTAGGCGTACCCAGGTCTACAGTTTGCATGGGAAGAACCCAAGCGTAACATGAGAGAATCCCAGTTTTTGGCAGCAAGTCAAGAGAGCAAGAGAAGTTTTTCCATCGGTGGCCGAGATCCATCCATAGAAGCAGATCGACGACCATCGGGTTTTCGGGGCTGACCAGTTTCCCGGGGTTTAGCAAGGGGAAGCGCCATGGGTCAAAATGAATTTGGACCGTCCAATCTCATTGGGACAAGTGGAAATCCTGTTGGCATATCACAGATCGGGGTTTCGAGGAGCAGGCACCCCTCGTTTCATGCATTTCGAAACCCTGAACCCCAATTTTCCGATAGCGCCCAGGATCAGGACCATGGTTCTGGCGCCTGGTCGTAAGAGAACAAGCCTGGAGGAGGGGCACTTATGTTTGTCATTTGGCCACTCGGGCTCCGAAGCGTTGAGATAAATCTCATAAGGAAGGCATTGTGATGCTCCAGATGCCGATTCGACGTGAGCTAAATCCCAGTACCTATTGGAGATTAATGAAGAAAAGAGAGGGTGGTTCAAACCTCACCTCGTTCATTTATTGCAGAGTATGGAGGTCCCGATCGAAAGTCTGCCCAGGAGGGTCCCCTGTACCATTTCTCCTCAGGGAGGCCACGCCTAGTATTCAACTCGCCAAAAGAACCTGCACACGCCAAGTCAACATTCAAAGGGTTCAGCTACCTCTGGCGTGGGCCATGCCGAATTAAGGTAGCGTATGACAGAGCAATGCAGGCCATATTTGATTAAGGTGACACCATCCATTGAAAGTTTTTAGATGCCTCTGCTGGGCGAAAGGAACGAAAGAGTATATGTAGGCGTTTTTGCCATTTTGTAATGATCGATGGTAGAGCAGAGCTCCCGATTGTAAAGTTTTAGCACAGACTCTAGTTCTCTGGTTATGCAGCTGCATATGAGATTTCTTGCTTTATGACAGTCAGTCTTTATTACTTTGTCTAATTTTCGTCTCATGCTAAGAGAGTTCGTGAACGAATGATTCATGCGGATCATTGCAATTATGTCATGATAAAGGATTTATTTATGCATTATTGCGTTCTCTGGTTTTCTGTGTTTGAGCACAAGAAGATCTTGTGTTTGGATGCCTTCTTCTATAGTCTGTTAGAAACCTGATGTTTACCATAGACCTTCTCATCTCCATGATATAAGTCTTCCCCCTACTCACCTTTACTACACCTCACTGTCTGAAGTTCATGCAAGACCTCACCTGCCCATGAATTCTTGGCCTAGTTTAGAGATACATCGTATTGAGTTAACCTCCATTTGATCACCTCATTAAATAAAATGTGACATTAAACTGATGGGCGTCGGGCTCTGCTCCTGCAAGCAATCCAGGAGTGACTTCCATCGCCAACATTTCTGGCGCCGTTGCCGGGGACGAAGTTGAAAATTTTCCCCGGAATTGAACGACATTGAGCCTATGATTATGAAGGTGCATCAGGTATCAGATCCTTTTAAAGATTGCTACTGTGCACCTGGAGACTCCATTGTGACGACTCCACTGTGAAGAACCTGCCGTGTTAATTTTGTCTTTTAGAGGCAGACACATGCGGTCCAATCCTCATATGCCTCTAGCCACACCTGAAGTTAATCAGGAGGTAGTTCGAGGGAAAGGAAAGGCCTCTGAAGGAGAAGCTATCGCCGAACCAGGTAATCCATCATCACCTTTTGTAGTAAATCCATTTTCGCCGCCTCAGTTTCCTGGTAGACCGCCTTCTGAAGTTTCTCATTTCCTAAATTTTGGGAGTGTTCCTGTTGAGGTTTCCTCCCCTGGTCTGGGACTAGAGGGAGAAATCCTTGTCACTCCCATCTCTCCTGAAGCTGTACCTTGGCATAGACCCAGAAAAACGGAAGATTTCCCTACTCCTAGATTTGCCGATTCTGCACAAAGAGAAACATCTACCGGCTTAAGCTCGCTATCCTTTTCACTAAATCCCCTGTTGTTTCCCACTCCCATTAAGAGCTCATCCCTAGTATCCCCATTCTGAATCCCTTCTCCTTCGAGTTACCCTTTACATAATATCCATATGGCAGGAGAAAATCCCCCTACGACCGCAATGGAGGCCATCATAGCCGCTAGGTATGCTCCTCTTGTCTTACCTCAGCTTCTCAATGCCCTCCCACTAGATGGATACCTAAAGCAACTGCCCAAGTTTACAGGTGAGGGGGACATAGCTACTGAAGAACACCTAGCAACCTTTTACACTTTCATGGATGATAATGTTATCATGCATGTAGATGTATGGATGAGAATTTTTGTCCATAGTCTCCAAGGAGAGGCTAGAAAATGGTTCAAGGCCCTGCCTCCTGGATCTATTGATGGGATCGAAGATTTAGATAGTACCTTTTTGAGACAATGGGGAGATAAAAAATATTTCATGTATTACATGACAGAGTTTGGGTCGTTGAAGAGAAAGGAAGGAGAGTCTGTCTCTGACTTCTCCAGGAGATTTAATAAAATGTACAACAAAATCCCTGCTGAGATAAAACCCTCCGAAGCCTCTGCAAAGATCACTTACTTCAGCGCTTTTGATCCTAATTTCTGCCTACTGCTAAGGGGGAGAAGAGCTTCTACGCTGGCCCACATGCAGGATGCGGTCGTGGAGGTAGAATCTAACATATTGGCTGTCAACCGACTCAGGAATGCAGGTGATAGAAATACGTCCAAGAACAGGCCTGAAGATTCCTCATCCAGTTCCTCTCCCCAGCCCCATCAGATGGATGAGATAGCTAGAGCACTGAAATCACTTTCTGCCAGGATGGAAAGGTGGGAATTAGAGGGGAAGCCCATGTACAGAAATCCACAGAACACTGATAATAGAGGTTTCAAATGACCTACTGACAATATGCCTCATATTTTCCTGAGGGAACGAAGGGGAAAATATAGAGAAGATCAAAGGATTCAAACCCCCCTCCAAAAAAACCTAGTTGATCATGAGGAAAGAGAGGAGATAGACAAGTTTGGCCCTGAAATTCACTGTATTGAAGAAACTCCCCCTTTTCCCCATTTGACGCAGTCCTCATATGAAGAATCCCTGATGAGCACTCAAATTCATGAGTTGGGGAAAGAACAAAGGGCCGGTCACACTTCTAACAGATATAATCTTAGGTTGAGAAGGGAAGAAGGAGACTTTGACAGCCCATACCAGCCCCTCATAGCAGAAATACCTACTAGATCTGCAACAGCCGATACTAAAGATAAAAGATCTCAGAGCGCTTTGCCAGCAGTCAAAGAACCTGTCACTGTGGTAAGGGAAGCTCCTAAGCCCATTCCATCCTTTAATTTTGAACATGAAATTCAAAAGATCAGGATCCCCGTCCCCCTCTCAGAGCTAGTTAAAAATGAAGATTTTAAAAGATCCCTCTACAAGCTGCTACAATCTGAGCCCCCCCAGCCCCCCTCTGACTCAGTAAACCTTCAAGATAAGAAGCCAGTTGTCATCTTAGGCCCCATGGTAGAATATAGAAATGACTCATCCCCTCCCTTCTACACATCCTTGAACATACATGATAAAGTGTTGCATAACTACCTCATGGATTCAGGGGCTTCCCATAACCTTATGCCAAAAATAGTCATGGAATAATTGGGACTGGAGGTGACAAGAACTTATCATGATTTATATTCTTTTGATTCAAGGAGAGTGAAGTGTCTAGGAGTCATCAAAGACCTGGTGGTTTCCCTGTTTCAGCTGCCCACTAAAAGTGTGGTCATGGATATTGTGGTAGCCGACGTTCCCCCCAAATTTGGTATGCTATTGTCTAGATCGTGGATTGAAAAGCTTGGAGGGACACTACAGATGGATCTCACATATTCCACCATTCCAGTATTCGGAGGGGAACAAAGGAGGTTGTACAGAGAAGCCCAGCTAGCCTATATTGTCAGTGATGAAGCAGACCCCACCAATCACCCCATCTTTGCACTGGACACTAACTTGGGGTCTAGTTTGCTGCAGCTTACCGATGCCCCTGAAAGCTCTTTAATAATTAGAAAACATTCTAGCCCTGATCATCTGACTTTCCCTCAAAGCCCCTCTATGTGGAAGATGTTTTTTGACGGACCTTCTTCTAATGAAGGCACTGGCGTTGGAGTGGTTTTCATATCACCTTGTCAAGAAGCCGTGTCCCTGTCATACAAGCTGGAATTTGAAGCCACCAACAACGTGGCAGAGTATGAAGCTCTTGTTCTGGGTATGAGGGCCGCAAAGGAAATGGGAATTAAAGAGATGGCAATATTTGGAGATGCCGAGTTGATTATTCAGCAGGTAAGGAATGCTTATCGTGCCAATAATCCCTGGCTCAGAAATTATCAGAATGAAGTATGGGACCTTATTGATAATTTCTTCTTGGATTTTAACATTTCTTTCATTCCGAGGGGAGAAAATACTTTGGCCGATTCTTTATTTGTCTCAGCTAGTTTTCTCAAATTTCCTCTGCCACCTATGGTAAAAAATGATGTTGATATAAGATATAGGCCCTCGGTGCTGGACAATGTCAAGCATTGGAAGGTGTTCGAGGATGATTCAGAACTCGAAAGGTTTCTCAAATCAGTTGATGAATTTTCTGTGGTACACATTGATCAAGATCCCGATCCAGAAGGTGACCCTCTCCCTGAGGTGTTTTTAAACAAAATTGCTAATCATCGGATTATCCAACTGCCTAGCAATCACATCCCGAGAGGACTAGTCCCTTTAGAGAGACTGTTCGATGGGAAAAATGTGGCAGTAAAGGTAAAGGTCTCGAATGAAGATGCTGATACAGCCGAATGCAACATTGGCACACAGGAAGAGCCCAAGTTTGTCAGATTATCAAGCAGCCTGAACAGTGAACAGAGGGCTGAGTACACGGAGTTGCTAAGAGAGTTTGCCGACGTGTTCACTTGGACCTACAAAGACCTCAAGACATACAACACATCTGTCATTGAACACAAAATCCTTTTGAAGGAAGAAGCTAAGCCATTCAGGCAGAAGCTGAGATAGATAAATCCCATGTTGCTTCCGGTCATGGAAAAGGAAGTCAAGAAGCTATTAGATGCACAGATCATCGTCCCCTTGAGATATTCCGAATGGGTGGCAAATTTGGTTCTGGTAAGGAATAAAAGCGGAGAAATCAGGCTTTGTGTCGATTTCAGGAATTTGAATATAAGCTCGAAGAAGGACAATTACCCCCTACCTAAGATGGAACACATACTGCAAAGGGTAACTGGTGCATCCATGATATCTATGATCGACGGGTTTTTTGGGTATAATCAGATATCAATCATGCCTGAGGACAGAGAAAAAATGACCTTCACCACTCCTTGGGGCACGTTCATGTATGCCAAAATGCCATTTGGGTTGATGAATGCAGGAGCAACATTTCAGCGAGCCATGGATATAGCCTTCATCGGAGAAAAAAACCAGTTCGTAGTGATCTACCTAGATGACATCACAGTCTTCTCCAGGTCTGATAAAGAGCACCGCTGTCACTTAAGGAAAGTTTTCTCGAAGTGCCAGAGATTTGGTCTTTCCCTAAATCCCAAGAAGTCCCTATTCGCTATGATGGAGGGAAAGCTGCTAGGCCATATAGTATCGGTAGGAGGAGTAAGAATTGATCCCAACAGAGTGGAGGCGATTCAAACCCTGTTACTTCCCAGGTCTAAAAAAGAGATCCAGACATTTCTAGGAAAGATTAACTTCCTGAGGAGATTCATCTCAAATTTTGCTGAACTGGTAAAACACATCACAACAATGCTTAGAAAGGGAAACAAAGTGAAATGGACCGCTGAGCCCCGAGCATCTTTTGACCGAATAAAAAAGGCATTGAATGAGGCGCCTGTGCTAATCAGTCCCGATTATTCCAAGGATTTCCTAATTTTTTCTTTTGCTTCCTGTGATACAGTGGTGACGGTCTTACTGCAGAAAAATGAGGAAGGGCATGAGCAGTCCATCGCCTTCTTCAGCAGGGCGTTAAGAGACGCAGAGAGCAGGTATGAAATCATGGAGAAACAGGCATATGCCTTAGTGAAAGATCTTAAATCTTTCAGAGTCTATGTCTTGCATTCAAAAGTAACAACATACGTTCCTTCAACTTCCGTGAAGGACATCCTTGTGCAGCCCGACGTAGATGGGAAAAGAGGCTGATGGATCGCTAAAATTCTGGAATTCGAATTAGAGATAAAGCCCACCAAGTTGGTTAAGGGGCAAGGTTTAGCCAAGCTACTGGATGAATCCAACTGCGAAGCCTTGGGAGTTAGTTTCATCAATACTCGCCCAGGATCGCAGCAAGCTGAATCGCCCAGCCGATGCTCTCAAGATGGCTTATCGATGGCAGAATGTGCCTGGTATCGTGACATTCTGTATTTTCTACAGGAGTTGAAGCCCCCCAATGGAATGGGAAAAAGAAAAGTGAGGGCTCTAAAGATCAAGGCGGTCAGGTATTTCCTCATTGACCAAACCTTGTACTGGAAAGACCCTCTAGGGGTATTTCTGAGATGCCTGGACCCGCAGGAGGCCCAGAGGTTATGTTTGATTTTCATAGCGGCCTTTGCGGAGGTCATCATTTCTGGAAGACCACAACTCACAAGATACTCCGAGCTGGGTATTACTGGCCCACTTTATTCCCCGATGTTTGCAGGGAGATCAGAGCTTGCATCAAATGCCAAAAGTTCTCAGGAAAACAACAGCTCAAATCGTTTCCATTAAAACCCATAGTAGCTTCGACACCTTTTCAGCAGTGGGGGTTAGACTTCATCAGAGAAATTCATCCTCCCTCAAGTGGTCAGCACAGATGGATCCTGACTGCAACAGATTATTTTACCAAATGTATAGAAGCTGTCCCCACCAGAAGCGCATCACACAAAGTAATTATCAGCTTCCTGGAGGATATCATAGCCATATTTGGTTGTCCCAGCAAGATCGTCACCGATAACGCTGCTTCTTTCAAATCTGAACCTCTAATTAAGTTCTGTGAGCAGTTCCAGATCTCGCTAATTCACTCCACCCCCTACTATCCCCAAGAAAATGGTTTAGTGGAATCCTCCAACAAAAGCCTGATAAAGATCATCAAAATATTGTTAGAATATAACAAAAGAGCCTGGGATTCAAAGTTGAAATTTTCTCTGTGGGCCGATCGTGTCACAACAAAGAAGTCTCTGGGCACTTTGCCATTTCAACTACTCTATGGAGCAGAGGCGGTTTTCCCTACTCAGCTCGCCTTACCTGTGAAGAAGTTCTTTCAAGACTCCGAGGGAGAACCAGATCATATGATCAGAAGAGTTCATCAGATAGTGGAAGTGCAGCAGATCAGAGAACAAGTGAGGGACACAAATTATAGTCATCAACAAAAGATCAAACAGGAGTTTGACAGGAAGGTTAAGAAAAAGGAGTTTGAGATTGGGGATTTGGTATTTAAGTGGGACGCACCCAGACATGATAAAGGAAAGCACAACAAGTTCAACGCCCTCTGGATCGGCCCCTTCAAAATCTCTGATATTTTCTCCAACAACACATACGGGTTGCAGGATCTGGAGGGTGAAGAGGTTTTCAACAGCCCAGTGAATGGGCATTTTCTGAAAAAATGTTTTATTTGAGCCTTAGATGGCTCCTTTGTTTGTAAATATTGTCCTTTTTACCTTTGTGTATTTTCTTTTTACATGTTTTCGGCTTAATAAGTGACTCCATAGCCCAATAGAAAGGCACTGAAGCTGTGGAAGGAGTTCTTAGAGCATCGCAGGGATGACTCTATCCCCCATGGAGCCTAATGTTAGCGATATTTCTTTTCTTGGGGTTAGGCGTACCCAGATCTACAGTTTGCACAGGAGGCACCCGAGTGTAACACGATAGAATCTCGTTTTTTGGAAGCAAGTCAAGCGAGTGGGCGAAGTTTTTCCATCGGCAGCCGAGATCCATCCATAGAAGTAGATCGATGACCATCGAGTTTTCGGGGCTGACCAATTGCCTGGGGTTTAGCAAGGGGAAGCACCATGGGTCAAAATGAATCTGGACCGTCCGATCTCATTGGGACAAGTGGCAAGCCTGTCGGCATATCACAGATCGGGGTTTTGAGGAGAAGGTACCCCTCGTTTCATGCATTTCGAAACCCCGAACCCTGAATTTTCGATAGCGCCCAAGATCAGGCCCATGGTTCTGGTGCCTGGTCATAAGAGAATAGGCCTGGAGGAGGGGCGCTTATGTTTGTCATTTTTCCACTCAGGCTCTGAAGCATTGAGCTAAATATCAGAAGGAAGGCATTGTGATGCTCCAGATGCCGATTCGACGTGAGCTAAATCCCAGTACCTGTTGGAGATTAATGAAGAAAAGAGAGGGTGGTTCAAACCTCACCTCGCTCATTTATTGCAGAGTATGGAGGTCCCAACCGAAAGTTTTCCTGGGAGGGTCCCCTGTACCATTTCTCCTCAAGGAAGCCATGCCTAGTCTTCAACTCGCCAAAAGAACCTACACACGCCAAGTCAACATTCAAAGGGTTCAGCTACCTTTGGCGCGGGCCATGCCGAATTAAGGTAGCATATGGCAAAGCAATGCAGGCTAGATTTGATTGAGGCGACACCATCCATTGAAATTTTTGAGATGCCTCTGCTGGGAGAAAGGAAGGAAAGAGTATATGTAGGTGTTTTTGCCATTTTGTAATGATCGATGGTAGAGCAGAGCTCCCGATTGTAAAGTTTTAGCACAGACTCTAGTTCTCTGGTTATGCAGCTACATATGAGATTTCTTGCTTTATGACAGACAATATTTCTTACTTCATCTAATTTTCATCTCATGCTAAGAGAGTTAGTGAATGAATGATTCGTGCGGATCATTTCAATTATGTCATGATAAAGGATTTATTTATGCATTATTGTGTTCTCTGGTTTTCTGTGTTTGAGCGCAAGAAGATCTTGTGTTTGGATGCCTTCTTATACAGTTTGTTAGAAACCCGATGTTTACCACAGACCTTCGCATCTCCCTGATATAAGTATTCTCCCTACTCACCCTTACTACACCTCACTGTCTGAAGTTCAGGCAAGACCTCACTTGCCCATGCATTCTTGGCCTAGTTTCAGAGTTAGATCTACATCGTCTTGAGTTAACCTCCATTTGATCACCTCATTAAACAAAACGTGACATTAAACTGATGTGCGTCGGGCTCTGCTCTTGCAAGCAATCCAGAAGTGAATTCTGATGCTAACAGGTGGTATGTGGCACATCACGTGGATCCTCATGGTTGAGGAGAAATGAATTTTTGAAGATGACAAAGTGAATTGTACATGTAGGCCTTGAAGATAATTACAAAATAAGAAAGTGTCAGGTTGACCCTAATGTTAAAAGGAAGTGTCATAATTGGTATAAATAAACATCATTATACATTCATTTGATACATGTCGAATTTTAGAGGGAAGAAGAAGTAAAAGAAGGTCGGATTTCAAGGGAGGATGAAGTCTTTTGGTGATGTGTTCTAATGTATGTTATTTTCAGGTCATCTTACCATTTTTTCTATAACTTTTTTTCTAGAATGCTTTAGATGGTTAAATTGCTATGGTATTGAGAAGACATATCAAGGTACCTATGGTAAAAATTTTAGCTCTTGATTCGCTACAATTATGGAGATACACTCTGTGGAAGATAGGGTTTGTGACCAATCCTGAAGCTAGTCAATAAACAGGTGTTCCAGGTAAAATAGTCATAACTTCTTCATACATAATCCAAATGAAGTGGGACCACTTCCATTGGAAATATTACGGACTTTATTTTCTTTTTGTGAGTTTCACAATTGGATGTTAAATATTGAGCGCGGGGCATGCTGTACAAGTTGGGTCTTCTGAACAGACCATAATTGAATAAAGTCTACCATTCTTTCTATAACCTCTTTTTGGGGAGGATTCAAGGAGTGAAAATTGAAGGAGTTTCAGAGAATACATTGATTAATATTATCTATATGATCAGAGTACTCCAAGAATTGAAGAATTGCAGAAATTGAAGAAGTCTCAGGAAGCATTATCAGGTTCTATGTGATGATTGGTTGATGGTGATGATTTAATGTAAAGTTTTATTATCTCTCATATATTCTTGGGTGGAAGGAAGGGGCAAGGATGAAGAGTTCAAGTCTCTCTTGATATTGGAGGATTGTATATTCCTCTTGGAGGTTTATCCTTCCCTTTACATTTGGAATCTGTAGCTACCTTTGGAAGTAATTACTTCCCTTGAACAATCACTATTGATTATTTCTCATATATTGTGCATGGTGTATTGCGGTGTATTGGTGTAACTCTTATACTATTGTTCACTTCTCATTGGATATAGTTGAATGGTTTAAGTATAAGTTTAAAAATGTTTTAAATTGTACTTGATACTGATTCACCCCCCTCTCAGTATCAACATATAATGCCAGACTGGTCAAAGACAAGAAACAAAATTGCATACCCTACGGTTTCCATGTGGGGTTATATCTGGTAAAGGATATTGCTCAAGCCAAACAAGAAGGGCTGAATCAACTTGAATTCAGGTTCTCAACATGATGATTCTACAAGCACGATCCTAAAGGCATAGTCCTCCAACATGATTAACAGGTGTCATCCTGTTGGTCGTACACTCATGATAATTTCGAGGACAAAAATTTCACAGAGTGTGACCAGAATTGGGACAAAATGGTGCAAAGGATGGCTAACCCAAACATGACTAGGTTCATGGCCATGAGCATGGATGAATAGGTGGAAACAATAGAGTAGATGGCTCAATAAGCCCTCATATCTAGAGAAGAAATCAGAGCAGTAGAGACAACAAAGCCACACAGAAGGGGATTGTTCTTGACACCAGAGGCATAGATAAGGGAATTTATCTTGATGACAGAGGCACATAGAGTCATTGATCAGTTGAAGAATGACCCAGATCTCATAGAGATGATGAGGGTTCTTGCTGACAACCTAATCAAAATCCGAGGAGGACTAAGTGACCCAGAGCTGATACAAATTGAAGAAACCACCAGATCAGATAACCCTAAAGCTTCAACACCACAGGTCATATCACCAGGGGAAGTTTTGGCTTAGTCCAAGATAATGAGGACATCAGAGAGAACAAATACACCAAATCCCCTATTCGATCTAATAACCATCTATGCCAATGAGGAGAGTTCAGAGGTGTCCCTAGTCACTTCAGTGAAAATCATAGAGGAAACAAAACCTGAGAAAGAATCCACCCTGGGTCCCGATGATTTAATTCAAAGCCAACCACAAAATGAGCATGAGTTGGAAAGTGGCTTGGACATTGAGCCACTCGACATAGCAAGAATCCCAATGGACGAATTTGTTAGAAAAACAGGACCGCAGAGAAATAAAATAAAACAAGTGCGGAAACAAAACACAGAAGATACACAATACAATAAAGACAGATTTACATGGTTCACCCAGTGTGGGCTACGTCCACCAAAGAAATTGCTAGGTCCTTCCTTTATTATTATCCAGGAAATGAAGGGATATAACCTACAACAAAACTCGTAGTAAATTCCTCTTGTTTCTCTCACAGTCTCCTCTCTCAGAATACAATACTCACTATGTTGCATAGACACAATACATTTCCCTCATAACAGAGCGTTGCCTTCTAGGGAAAAAAACCCTAACATAATTTCTACCATTAGATCTGCAACCTTATAATGAATGATCCATATTTACAATGAAATTACAATATACATTTACAAGGCAATTTTTCCTTTGGGGGCTTCGCCCTCGAATCCCCACCAGGGGCCCTCTTGCCCTCAAACCTCCCATCTGAGGGGATAGCCCCCCTAGATCTTGTAGAGGGGGTACCCCCCCTCTGTGCTGCCTTGCGTGGAAGAGTGTACATACTTCTGGGGTGTAAAGTCTTCATGGGGTAGAAACATGGCTGAAAAACAAAAGACCTCTGAATTAGGAAGATAATCAGGCTCCACTAACAACAAACTCAATGGATGAGAAAGGATCACTCGAACAAGAAGGGGAAATCACACAACAAGAAATTGTCATTTCAACAACATATTACCATGTAAGTACCAAACCTGCCCCTGATTCCTCAGTTTTGACCATTACTTTACGACTCAATGAGAAACAACTAGAGGCTAAGCCATTGGGACATATAAAAGAGGTTCAGGAACCCAGTCTTGAACATATATACACCGTCAGGAGCCTGGGAAACACTCTTACTTAGGGAGAGAAACAAATCCCCGAACCCGTGGATGACACCAATATACAAGCCATCACCTATGACTGAAAGAGGAAATCCATCATGAAGATAACCACTAAGAAAATGAGGCTTACTTTGGACAGTTCCATCTTCATCACCACAGAGGAGAAATTGATCGGCACATAGCATGCCAAGGCGTCCGAGCTTATCGAAGTAGGGATGGAAGTCATAGATGCAACCCTAGATAGAGGAAGGAAAGATGAAGAGGAGATGGCCACTATGCTAAAGGAGTTGGAGCATATGCACCATTTGGATAAATACTATCATGATTCCACATATGCCACAATATCCTTGAGAAGAAAATTCCAATATGCCTACAACAAATTCACGAGTGAGAGACACCTTTTCACTGCAGGGATATACACATTCCAAGAAGACACCCTTATGGTGATAGTGATGTGCAATGACATGGAAATATGGTATGAGAAGGCCCACCAAGTAGTGGAAATAATTGATTACATCAACATGGTTCAAAAGGGCCGAGATGCCGAAGAACATGACATTCTGGTGCTAAGGGACAACAACATCACTCGTATAAGGAAGTCAGCTGAATAATGGGTGAAGATGGCCCATGAACCTCAATGAGATATTAAAAAGAAATGGGCCGATTGCGAAAGAAGCTGGACCAAGATTGATCGAGGGATGAGAGACATTGGTCTCCCAGAATTTGGCTCACCTGAGGACTTTGTCGACTTGCATGACATAGTAAAAAAACATGCAAAACAAGAATCATCATGGACTACAGAGATAGAAAAGGTGGAAAACATGGTGCCAGGTCAAGTACAATAGTTGATGGAGAACCCAATCAAGGCTCAGGAAATATTACAACAACTAAGTGCTAAAATAGTCAAGTATCATGCACGAGCAGTGGAGATAAAGGAGATCCTTTTGGCCCCGATGGAACAACAAATATTCCCATATGCCAGCACATGCGAGAAACTCTTTGTCAAATGGTCAGAGTATGAGAAGAGTCATCCACTTAAGTGAAACCATTTGATGAATCTTAGAAGACAGAGACATGAAAGCGCCATGTGACGATTCTTTGTTTTACTTAGCTTGCACTTTTGATATTTATTTTTAGATAATAATTTTTTATAAATAAGAGGGTCGACCCTTTAGAAAAGGTCGATTGTTTTGGAAAAGATCGACATTTTTGGAATTGTAAATAACTATTTTAGAACTACCTTAATTGATAAGTTATGTTTAGGATCGGAGACAAATTTATGTTTTACATCAAAGGTGTGTGTGATTGGATCACAAGGAGGAATTGCTTCTGACTTTATCTCATGAATGGATGTTGTAATGAGTAAGAGTTTCTGAATCTATTGATAAGTTAGTTGTTTCAATATTTTTATAGTTCTTATCTCTAATGATGGAAAGAATATCATTTTGTTAATGTGTGATTAGTGATTAGAGATAAGGAAACTAATTTTATAGCCATCATTTTATTGCATGTATGTTTTATTTTGATAATTGTATTTCAATCAATAATTGAAATACTAGCAAGTTGATGTATTAGTACTAGGCTTGTCATAGGTGTGAAAATATTTTTCTGCATGCTTGAGCACGAGGGTTATCCTGAGCTCAACCTTCTTCAATAGTTAAGTTTTCCCCCTTTTTCCTTTACCCAACTGGTTTATACCAACACCTATCTTTTACCATACCCACTTATAAAAGAAAATACAAAAAGAGAACGTTCAAACTGAAGGAGAAGTTTCATGAGAACATATCCTGTAAATCACTACGTAAAGGGCATCGATTAATTGGTTGGATCACAATATATGGAGAACCATTCCACTTTTAAATGTTGTAGAGTCTAATTGGGCCTTGGTGGCGGGTTTGGTTCCTACTGTTAAGTTAAAGGGATTTAGGAACCCTCAACAAAACTATGACTTGTGGAACTATGACCTGTGGAACTATGATCCTGGAACTGTGACTGCTGTAATTATGACTCGTGGAACTATGATCTATAGAAATATTACCCATGGAACTATAACCCTAGGATCTATGACCGGTTGAACTATGACCCTAGGAACTATGACGCATGAAACTATGACTTATGGAACTATGAATTATGGAACTATGACCCTAGAAATATGACCACTAGAACTATGACCTATGGAACTATGATCAGTGGAACTATGATCCTAATCAATTATTACCCTAGGAACTATGACCTATGGAACTATAACTGCTGGAACTATGACCCTAGAAACTATGACCGGTGGAATTATGACATATGGAACTATGACATATGGAACCATGACATATGGAACTATGAATTGTGGAATTATGACCTATGGAACTATGAACCTAAGAACTATGACCCTAGTAACTATGACCTATGGAACTATGACCAATGGAACTATGACCCCAGGAACTATGATGTATGGAACTATGACTTATGGAACTATGACCTATGGAACTATGACATGTACTGGAACTATGACCTGTTGAACTATGGCCTATGGAACTATGACCCTATGGAACTATGACCTGTGGAACTATTACCCTAGGAACTATGACCCTATGAACTATGACCTATGGAACTATGAATTATGGAACTATGACTAGTGGAACTATGACCTGTGAAACTATGACCCTAGGAATTATGACCTATGGAACTATGACCTATGGAACTATGACCTGTGGAACTATGACCTGTGGCACTATGACCCATGGAACTATGATCTATGGAACTATGACCTGTGGAACTATGACCTGTGGAACTATGACCTATGAATGACCAGTGGAACTATGACCCCGAGAAATATGACCTGTGAAACTATGACCCTAGGAACTATGACCCTATGGAAATGCGACCCTAGGAATTATGACTTGTGGAACTATGACCTATGGAAATATGACCTGTGAAACTATGGCCCTATGAACTATGACCTATGGAACTATGACCCTATGGAACTATAACCCTAGGAACTATGACTTGTGGAACTATGACCTATGGAACTATGACCCTATAGAACTATGATCTGTGAAACTATGACCTAAGAACTATGCCCTTATGGAACTATGACCTAGGAACTATTACCCATGGAACTATGACCTATGGAACTATGACCCTAAGAACTATGACCCATGGAGCTATGACCAGTGGAACTATGACTTGTGAAACTATGAACCTAGGAACTATGACCCGTGGAACTATGACCTATGGAACTCTGACTGGTGGAACGTCTATGACTTATGAAACTATGACCTAGGAACTATGAACTGTGGAACTATGACCTATGGAACTATGGTCTATGGAACTATGGACCTAGGAACTATGACCAGTGGAACTATGACCTATGGAACTATGACCTATGGAACTATGACTTGTGGAACTATGATGCATGGAACTATGAACTATGAAACTATGACCTATAGAACTATGGCCCGTGGAACTATGACCCGTGGAACTATGATCATGTTGTGGGTCATCATCATTGTTTGGGGTTGGCCCCCAACCAATACCAGTAGGAAACATCTGTAATGATTATTTCTATTTGTCAATAGAAGGTTCTTGCATGTTGAGTTCAACATTATATGCATATACAAACAATGATGGGTCATGTAGTAGGGTTAACAAACTATCAAATTTGTTGTTATTCTGCAATTGCTAATATGAGTATGGGGTTAGGAAAATGCATTACTAATTTTGAGGGTGGATGGATAGATATCATCAATTTGTGTGGGTCAAGTTTTGTGTGGATTCAATCATAATATCAGAAAGGTTGACAAAGAATAGGTTTAATATTAACACTCTATGATGCTTGATGTAATTTAAAACCAATTGTCAATATCAATTAAAAAACAAAATATTCAAAGCCATATGCATATGCAAATAGAAACAACATATAAATATGCAATTAAAATTATTGTTTTCCCTGTGTGATTTATGACTCATGGGACTCCCATATTAACATACTGTGGGACTCTATAGGAAAAAAGCATATGGTATCAATTCCAAGGATCCATGCAAGTTTTATAGCTTTCTCCATATAATGATTAAAAGAAGAAACATTTCAACAAAATAAAATCCATAACATGTTTGTTTCACAAATATTATACTCATCTATAATTGATTACATGACTATTTAAAGAAACCTTTATCTCATTATTTTAAAGTAAAAAATATGTACATTTTCATGCTACAACCAATAATATGCACACATTGCTGGGTGCCTTTAATTTTATAACACCTTTGCTGTCAACTTTTGCAGTAGCTAGATTTTATTTATTTATTTATTTTCTGATAAGGAAGGTAGACAATAATAGTGACACATGTTGATTAATTGGGTTGGTTTTCATTGATGTCAACCCTTGAAGAAAGTCCGGTAGCAAATTATAGTAGCACAAAGGTTTGGGTAATGGACTCAAGTTTTTTTGATGTATAATAATATGAGTTTTGATATATTTGCAAGTAATACTATTCTAGATGGATAGTACATGTCATGACATTTTTGGTGGAATGTGGAACGTCACATAACTCCTCACGATTTGAGAGTTATAGCCTTATGAAGTTGGAGGACTCTCATATGTTGGCTTGAAGCCCCAAAAGGTAAAAGAAGTCAAAGTGCTTGCAAAGAAGAAATTATTTAAATAATAAAGTGAAGTGACAAAGTCAAAGAGTATTATTTAAATAATAAAGTGAAGTGACAAAGTCAAAGAGGATTATTTAAATAATATAGTGAAGTGACAAAGTCAAAGAGGATTATTTAAATAATAAAGTGAAGTGACAAAGTCAAGGTGGATTATTTAAATAGTAGAGTGAAGTGACAAAGTCAAGGAGGATTATTTAAATAATAAAGTGAAGTGACAAAGTCAAGGAGGATTATTTAAATAATAAACTAAAGTGACAAAGTCAAGGAGGATTATTTAAATAATAAAGTAAATGGAGAAATTTCTAATTATGAAAAGTGGTTAGAAGTGGGTTAGCCCTAAAATAAGGAAATTGGGTTAAGATGGTTAAAAGGTAACCCCTTCAGGAAGCTACATGAAAGTATAAATAAGAGGCAAGGCTCTCTCATTTTGAACACACTTGATCATATTGAATATCTACAGGTGACTGAGGTAACCAAAGGATATCTAAGTTGAATTTCAGAGGGAAGGTGAAGTAAAGAAGGGCAAAATTCAAGGGAGGATAAATTCTTTTGATGATACTTTCTAAGGTATGTTATTTATAGGTCATCTCAACATTTTCACAATATTTTTTTTTCTAGAATGATTTAGACCCTAAAATTGAGGAACCACTGAGGAAACATATCCAAGTAGCCATGGTACAAATTTCATCTTGTGGGTTGTTGTATTTTTGGAGTTACACCCCATGGAAAATAGGGTTTGTGGCTTGTCCCAAAACTAGTCTAAAACATGTGTTTTAGGTAAAAACATCACAAATTCTTCATAATAGATCCAAATTCAGTAAGACCAAATGTGTTGGTTAGAGTACATTCTGTAGTATTCTATGTACAATTTTCATATCCATACAACAAACATTCCATGCAGGGCATGCTCTACAAGTTGACTCTCTAGAATAAGCCAAAATTCAACAAGGAATGCCATTTTTGTTACAAATCCTATTCTGAGAGGTTCCAAGTAGTGACACCTAGAGGAATGGAATAAAACACACTAAAGAACATTGTGTACTATTTTCAGATATTTATTTGTTACAGGTACATAGTTATGATTATTTCAAGTTAAGGTTGTTGACTAATCCAAAACTAGTCATGTGAGACTAAAATAAAGTTTGATGAAAATGCTAGTCTCTTGTTGTTAAAGTTAAGGAAGGCTTGCAGGTTGAGGTATAGGTTGGTTCATGGTTGATGCACTTTTTTATGGTAAAAGTTGATTATAGGTTGTTTGGTACATGCTGGTGTATGGTTGATGCACTTGTTTATGGTACAGGTTGCAGTATAGGTTGATGCATGGTTGATGCATGGTTCAGGTTATTGGTACATGTTGTTTGGTCTAGGTTGATTGGTATAGGTTTAAAACAGTATATCTCACAATGGTAGTGTGACATTGGTTCCATCATTCTACTTATACCTCAGGGCAGTTGGACGGGGCAAGGACAGGTGGTTGTAGATTGAGAACATAGGGGGTTGTTTTCTCCTTTTGGTTGTAGCCAGAGAATTGGGGAGTTGGAGCTTCCCTCAGGTTGTAGCTTGAGAAAATAGGGGGTTGGAGCCTCCTTCCAGTTGTAGCTGGAAAACAAAGGAAGTTGGTGCTTCTAATGAATGTAATTCTTCAAGACATATAAGATAAAACATTCTGTGGTTTTCTCCTTCTTTGGGTTTCCTCATAAAAACACTGGTGTACTGTGTATGTGTATGATTGTTCATTGTTCATTGTTTATTTACTCTGCAAATATTGGACGATAATGCTACATTGTTATAACATTTGCATTATATGGTTAACAAAAATTATATTTCTCTATTACTGATTCACCCCCCCTCTCAATTATCCAACAATTGGAATCAGAGCATGTTCCTTCAAAAATCAGTTTAACCACTGAAAGGTAGATCATGGAGAGAAACAACATGTATAAAAATGGAATACCATAGTTTGATGGACAAAAGTATGCATTTTTGAGCATAAGGATGAAGACATATATACGTAAACAAGGATTTGAAATTTGGCAATCAATTGTATATGGATACACAACACTAGTAGTTCCGCTGACAAATGACAAAGCAATGAAACTTGGTCAGAATAATTCCAAAGCCACAAATTCACTTCTGAATGGTCTTGGAGAATCGATATTCACCAAGGTTTCACATTGTAAATCCACTAAACAGATTTGGGAAAAACTTTGAAATATTTATGAAGGAGATTCAAAAGTCAAAGCACTAAATATTCAAACTTACAGAGGTCAGTTTGAACAACTAAAGATGAAGGAAGATGAAAACATTGCAGCTTAATTTTTACGAGCCGATGAAACAATAATTTCAATATTGGGATTGGGAGAAGAAATCAAAGAATCTATAATTGTTTAAAAGGTACTAAGATCTCTTCTTATGAGATTTGACCCTAAGATATCAACACTAGAAGAAACAGAATATATAAATTCAATAAGCATGGATGAACTACATGGAATATTCACAACATATGAAATGAGAACTGAACATGAAAATCCAAATATAAAATAAGTAGTCTTCAAAGAATCCAAAAGGTCAAAGAAAAAGGGAAAGGAAAAAGAAAAATAACGTAGCAGAACAATGACGTCTCGGAAGATGATGAAGAAGCGACCAACTTTGTCAGAAGATTGAACAAGGGAACCAACGACAGGTATAGAGGTAATATTCCTTTGATTTTTTTTAATTGTGATGGTATTTTTCATTTTGATAACAAATGTACTCATAAGAAAAAGAGAAATGGTGAAGGTTACTCAAATAGAAAACAAACATATAAAGGAAAAAGAACCACAAAGAAAGTTTTCAAGAAAAGCTTATGCACCAAAGAAGATATCTCATCATCAGATGAAGATGAAGTCAGTGACAGAGAGATAGAAAGAGTTCTATTCATGGTAGTAGAATACTCTGATAAAGAATACTTCGAAGAATAATATGAAGAGGCTGAAGAAGAATATGAATAGGCCGAAGAATAATATGAAGAGGCAGAAGTTGACTATCGAGAAGAATTGTTGTGTTCCATAGAAGTTATAAGAAGAGAAAATAAGAAAAACAAAAAACTACAAATGGAACTAGACAAGAAAATAGACACTCAGGAACTAGAACAAATGATCAAAAATTTGAAGGTTCAAATGAAAGAAGATAAAATAATTGAAGAAGCATTGAAAGAACAACTACAAGGAAGAAACATGAACATTGGAAATTTGGAAGCAAAAATTGTCACATTAAGAAAGAATTTTCAAAAGAAAAATATGAAGAAAAACTCAAAAGTTTTGAATGACATTATCATCAGTAAAAAAACTCATCATGACAAGTCTAGAATTGGATACAATCAGACAGAAAATGGATCAAGATCCAAAACAATAGAACAATAAACATATCCAAAAAGATATGCAGAAACAATCAAAGGGGATAGGAAGGTATACAAAGAAAATTATAGAGACACTCCTCCACTAAGAAGATTCAGATTTCAGAATCAATGATCGACATAAACAAATAGGCCTCAGGAAGAATAAGGATTCATAAGAGTACCTCCTTTCAGAATATCTTCAACTCCCAGGTATCAAACTATATTTTTGGTTTATGTTATGCATGTAATAATTTTGCACATAAAACTGTGAATTGCAGAGCTAACAATAGGAACATAAACAACTTTGAAAGTCATACACAAAAGGGTTATCCAAGAAGGCCTAGTGAAACGTAGAAAATAAGTTACTATAATTTTGAATCTTTGAGCACTAAAGTGGAATTCTACAAATGTAACAAATTTGGACACATGGCCAAAGATTGTAGAATGACAATCCCTTGTAGAGAACCACAACAGAACAAAAATAGTCACAAACATGAACCTTAGAAAATGACATGGATAAGAAAGCAGAATCAGTATAGCAATTAAGAATGCACACTTTCTCTACAAGATAAGTAGACGAAACATAGTTGGTATGTTGATAGTGGTTGTTCAAAACACATGACAGGTGATAGAGACAAGTTTCTTACATTAATAAAGGAAAGAGATGGATCAGTCTCATTCGGAAATGACGATTCAACTAAAAGCATTGGAAAAGGCACAATCAGAATTGGGAACAAGAATACCAAGGCATAAAATGTTATACTAGTAGAAGATATGAAACATAATCTTGTAAGTGTGATTCAAATGTGTGACCAAGTTCATAAAGTTACTTTCGATTCACAAAAGTGAGAGATAAGAAAAGAAGGTTCAGGAAAATTGATTGCAATAGCTGCGAGAACTTCAAGCAACATATATGCATTAAGTGAAATTGGAAATGAAAAGTATTTCCTAGGAAATGAAGATGAAAGTTGGCTATGGAACAAAAGAATGTGTGACATACATTTTGATAACCTTGTCAAAGTTAGCAAAAGGGAAGCAGTTAGAGAAATTCCCCAGATCACAAAACCAACCAATACTTTATGCGAGCATTGTCAACAAGGAAAGAAAACAAAGACCAGGTTTAAACCAAAAGAATATTCAACAACAATACCACTGGAAATTGTGCATACTAATCTAGTTGGACCAACTACAACAAAGGGTTTTAAATGTGAGAAATACTTTATGTTATTGGTTGATGATTATACAAGAATTATTGCAGTTTGCTTTCTCTGGAATAAGTCATAAGCTTTTGAAAACTTCAAGGTCTACAAGGAAATAGTTGAAAATGAAATGGATTCAAAAACCAAATGCTTGAGATATGATAATGGAGGAGAGTTCACTTCAAAGGAATTTATGGACTACTGCAATAGGCATGGAATAAAAAAGAAATTCTCCATTGCTAGGACACCTCAAAAGAATGGAGTTGTTCAAAGAAAGAACCATATAATATAGGAAATGGCTCGAACAATTCTAATGGATTCCAAATTGACAGATATCGTTTGGACACAGGTATTGCATACATTAGTTCACATTCAAAAAAAATTAATGCTCAGAAACAACACTGAAAAAACTCTCTACAAGCTATGGAAAGGAAGACCAACAAATGTGAAGCACGTCAGAGTTTTTGGAAGCAAATGCTACATCAAAAGAGAAGTTGGAAGAATGGGAAAGTTTGACTCTCGTGTGGACAAAGGAGTACTTGTTGGTTACTCAAGTACAATGAAAGCATACAAGTGTTACAACCTGATATTGAACAAAGTTGTGGAAAGAATCAACGTAACAATTGATGAAATAGGTAGATAATAATTAAAGGAAGAAGAAAATTAATCAATGGAACAACTTTACGAAGAAGAAGTAGAAGATGATAAAGAAGTAGAAGGGGAATATGATAAGGATACGATAGAAGCATAAGAGAAAGTTCAACAAGTTCCTCCAAACAAACCTAGCAGACGAGTACAAAAGAATCATCCTATAGATCAGATTATTGGAAACAAAGATGCAGGAGTTGAGACTAGAAGAAGAATCCATTCATTAGAACAAACACGCATAACACTCTCATCTACGGTTGAACCAACCGGTCTTGAAGAGGCCAGCAAGGATGAATTTTGGAATAAGGTCATGAATGAAGAATTGGATCAAATAGAGAAAAATGACACTTGGGAATTGGTTCCAAGACCAAAGGATAAGAATGTGATCGACACAAAGTGGGTATAAAGGAATAAATTGAATGAATATATACAGGTTACAAGGAACAAAGATAGATCGGTATGTAAAGGATATGCACAGGTTGAAGGAATCGACTTTTAAGAGACATTTTCCCTAGTTGCCATAATGGAATAAATCCAATTGATTTTAGCTTATGCATGCTCCAAAAATATTATAGTGTATCAGATGGACGTAAAATAAACTTTTCTGAATGGGGAACTTGAAGAATAAGTCTACATTGAACAACCGAAAGGATTTAAATTTTCATAGAACATGGATTATGTGTGTAAATTAAAGAAGGCCTTGTATGGTATAAAATAGGCTCCTAGAGCATGGTACTCTAGACTGGATAAATATCTACAACAGGCAGGGTTCATAAAAAGAAGTGCATATAACAACCTCTACATCAAGGTAACTCAAGATACTATTTTATTAATTGAAGTTTATGTTGATGATATTATTTTTGGAAGTACTGATGACATGTTAAGCCATAAATTTTCAAAGGACATGCAGAATGAATTTGAAATTTCATTACTTGGATAACTATCCTTCTTTCTGGGTCTTCAGATACATCAAAGAAACCAAGGAATTTTTATTTCTCAAACCAAGTATATCAGAGAAATGCTAAAGAGGTTCAAAATGGAAGATTGCAAACCAATTATCACTCCCATGCAAACCAGTTGCAAGTTGAGAAAATATGATGATTCAAGTTTACAGATCAGAGGCAATACAGGTCAATGATTGGTAGCCTAATATATGTGAAAACATGTAGACCATATGTAATGCCGACAGTTGGACAGGTGGCATGATTTCAAAAAACACCAAATGAATCACATGTACTAGCAGTGAAGAGGATTTTCATATATCTCAAAGGAACATAATAGTTTGGATTATGGTATCCAAAAGAAAAGGATCTATCACTTATTGCCTACACAAATGCATATTGGGCAAGTTTCATTGATGATCGATGAATCACCAGTGGAGCAGTGTTCTACTTGGGTGAGTGTTTAGTATCATGGATAAGCAAGAAACAATATTTAGTATCTTTATATACAACCGAGGCATAGTATATTGCAACAACAACATGTTGTACACATGTTCTATGGATGAAACAAAATCTGACAGATATACAGGTTGAGTATCATGAGCCGATTCCAATCTATTGTGATAATACAAGCACCATCAGTATCTCAAAGAAATCGATGATGCACTCAAAGACAAAGCACATTCCAATCAGGTATCACTTTCTACGAGAACAGGTTGCAGAAAAAAACACCAGAGTTGAATATGTGGGCACAAAAGAATAAGTGGCAGACATATTAACAAAATCACTTCCACGGGAATATTTTGAGTATCTTTGCCAGAGACTCAGAGTTATTTCTACTCCAAAATGAATTATTTTTAATACTTATCTTATATGTCTTAGATGTACATGAGGAAGCACCATAAAGAGGATAGTTCAGGTTGGGAGATCAGACAAGTCAGTTAGGGGGGGCAATCCCGAATGGAAATATACCTTTTCCATTGATGACAAAGGGGGAGAGATTTATCAAATGCAGAGGATAGAGGCATGGTTCTAGGGGGAGCGTTGGTCACATAGATGTACGCATGGTTCCAGGGGGAGAATGAGTGATATGATTTCAATATTGAATCAGAGTGTTGCCATCAATGCCAAAGGGGGAGATTTTTGATTAATTGGGTTGGTTGTCATTGATGTCAACCCTTGAAGAAAGTCTGGTAACGAATTTCGGTAGCACAAAGGTTTGGGTTATGGACCCAAGTTTGTTTTATTTATAATGGTATGAGTTTTTATACATTTGTAGGTAAGAATATTCTAGATGGATAGTACATGTCATTCCATTTCTGGTGGTATGTGGAACGCCACATAACTCCACACAGTTTGAGAGTTATGGCCTTACGAAGTTGGAGGAATCTCATATGTTGTCTTGAAGCCCCAAAAGGTCAAATAAGTCAAAGTTCTTGCAAATAAGAAATTATTTAAATAACAAAGTGAAGTGACAAAGTCAAAGAGGATTATTTAAATAATAAAGTGAAGTGACAAAGTCAAGGAGGATTATTTAAATAATAAAGTGAAGTGACAAAGTCAAGGAGGATTATTTAAAAAATAAAATGAAGTGACAAAGTCAAGGAGGATTATTTAAATAATAAAGTAAATGGATAAATTTCTAATTATGGAAAGTGGTTAGAAGTGGGTTATCCCTAAAAAAAAGAAATTGAGTTAAGATGGTTAAAAGGCAACCCTTTGAGGAAGCTACATGAAAGTATAAATAAGAGGCACGACGACTCTCTCATTTTGAACACATTTGAGAATATTGAATATCTATAGGTGACTAAGGTAACCAAATAATATCTAAGCCAAATTTCAGAGGGAAGGTGAAGTAAATAAGGCCGAAATTCAAGGGAGGATAAATTCTTTTGATGAATCATTCTAAGGTATGTTATTTACAGGTCATCTCAACATTTTCGCAATAAATTTTTGTCTAGAATGATCCAGACCGTGAAATTGGGAGGCCATTGAGGAAACATATTGAAGTAGATGTGGTACAAATTTCATCTTGTGGGTCGTTGTATTTTTGGATTTACACTCCGTGGAAAATAAGGTTTGTGTCTAGTCCCAAAACTAGTCTAAAACAAGTGTTTCGGGTAAAAACGTCATAACTTCTTCATAAAATATCCAAATTTAGTAAGACTAGATGTGTTGGTTAGATTACAGTCTGTAGTATTTTGTGTACAATTTTCATATCCATACAAAAAAAATTCCGTGCAGGGAACGCTCTACAAGTTCACTCTCTAGAATTAGCCATAATTCAACAAGGAATGACATTTTTGCTATAAATCCTTTTATGAGAGGTTCCAAGTAGTGAAACCTGGAGGAATTGCATAAAACACACTGAAGAACATTGCGTACTATTTTCAGATCTTTATTCATTATAGGTACATAGTTATGATTATTTCAAATTAGGGTTGTTGACTAATCCAAAACTAGTCATGTGAGACTAAAGTAAAGTTTGATGAAAATGATAGTCTCTTGTTGTTAAAGTTAAGGAAGGTTTGTAGATTGAGGTACAGGTTGGTGCATGGTTGATGCACTTGTTTATGGTACAATTTTATTACAGTTTGTTTGGTACAGGTTGGTGTATGGTTGATGAACTTGCTTATGGTACATGTTGATTACAGGTTGAGGTACAGGTTGATGCATGGTTCGGGTTATTGTTACAAGATGTTTGGTGTAGGTTGATTGGTATAGGTTTACAACAATATATCTCACAATTATAGTGTGACAGTGGTTCCATCAGTCTACTTATGCGTCAAGGTGGCTGGACGAGGCAAGGACATGTGGTTGTATCCAGCTTCCAGTTGTAGCCAGAGAACATAGGGGGTTGTAGCCTCCTTCTGGTTGTAGCAAGAGAATTGGGGAGTTGGAGCTTCCCTCAGCTTGTAGCTTGAGAAAATAGGGGGTTGGAGCCTCCTTCTAGTTGCAGCTAGAAAACAAAGGAATTTGGTGCTTCCAATGAATGTAATTCTTCAAGACATATAAGAAAAAACATTACGTGGTTTTCTCCCTCTTTGGGTTTCCATGTAAAAAAACTGGTGTACTATTTATATGTATGATTTTTCATTTGTTTATTGTTTATTTACTCTGAAAATATTGGATGATAATGCTACATTGATATAACACTTGCAGTATATGGTTAAAAAGGATTATATTTCTCTATTACTAATTCACCTCCCCTCTCAGTAATCCAACAACACCTTGATATTTAAGAGATGTTTCCATTCTGATTAGATATGATGGTGTTCTCCAAGACTTACCATTTATTAAGAATTTTAATAGAGGTTTTGAATATGGAAGGACATCTTGAGGGGCCCATCTTGATGTTCACCTTCTAAAATAGTATACTATACTAGTTTATCCTAGGAAAAGCCAAGCTTAAATGTTTCACATGTTATCTCAATAATAGTTTCTCCAGGTATTTGAAACATAGAAACATAGTTCTAGTATTTTGGAGTTTCAACCATGGAAATGATTTAGATTTTAAGAAAATGATGAGTACAATCACAATACAAAATAATATCTTGCTCTCCCATTCACAATTGGCTATAAGTTCTAATACAAAACATTCTGGTTATATCCACTTCAGTGACATTAAAAACATTTTTCAAATTCCATATCTGATTTTCTAACTTCATGTAGAGTATTTGAATTGGTGACAATACTTAGTTTAGTCATGAGGATGAGAATTAAACAGAACTCTTTGCCAGAGTCTAAAAGTTGGAAAAACACTTGTCATGGAATTTTTTTGTAAAGTTGGTTTTGTTATTCTATATGACCATGGAATATATAACAATAAATATGGTAGAATCTAGATGATAAAGAGGTTTGAAAAAACCTTATGGTATCATATGGTTTGAACATTATCAAGGAATGCAAAAAATGTGCCTT
>ML837299.1:24723-37112 GCA_009831015.1 Picea engelmannii | reverse complement strand
TTTATATAGAAATGAGTACAAGATATATTATTTTTAACTATTTTATATAGTTTTGAATAATATTCATTTCTATTTAGTTTTATTTAGTCTTTGGTTATTAAATAAATGACTATTTTATATAGTTTTGAATAATATTCATTTCTATTTAGTTTTATTTAGCCTTTGGTTATTAAATAAAAATATTGGGCTTGTCAAGCCAGTATCCAATTCAATGAGAACCAATATGTGGTTGAAAGTCCATCAACCATTGAAAACAACCAACAACATCATAGCCAGAGCAACTGACAGTCTAAGCACATAAGAGCATTGCTTATATAAGGCACCGCGAGGAGAGAGCCCATAAGGGATATAGTTTGTGCACAACACGTTAGGTGCTTTTGATCATGCATGTCTTTAGAAAGTGAGAAAAAATTTCCTTTCTTATGCATGTGGGATCAGGTGTCATGCTCGAAAGCTAAGGATGAAATTCTTAGACGACAATGCAGAGCCAAAGCATTGATGCAGAGTTCATTTACAAAGCGCCAAATGTTAGAAAAACAAGACCGTGGAGCAATAAAATAAAACAAATATGGAAACAAAACACAGAAGATACACAATACAATAGAGACACAGATTTACGTGGTTCACCCAGTGTGGGCTACATCCACCAGAGAGATTGCTAGGTCCTTCCTTTATTATTATCCAGCATATGAAGGGATACAACTTACAACAAACCCGTTGTAACTTCCTCTTCTTTCTCTCACAGTATCCTATCTCAGAATACAATATTCGCCATCCACCATAACCACAATACATTTCCCTCATAAAAGAGGGTTTCCTTCTAGGGCAAAAAAACCTAACATAATCTCTACCATTAGATCTACGACCTTATAATGAACAGTCCGGATCTACAATGAAATTACAATATACATTTACAAGGCATTTTTTCCTTTGGGGGCTTCGCTCCCAAACCCCCATCGGGGGATGCTACCCTCGAACCCCCGCTGGGGGCCCGCTTGCCCCCAGACCCCCCAACCAGGGGGATAGCCCCCCCGGACCCTGCAGAGGGGGTAACCCCCCTCTGCACTCCCCCATGTGGAAGAGTGTACATACTTCTGGGGTGTAAATACTTCATGGGGTATAAACACGACTAAAAGCAAGGACCTCTGAATTAGGAAGATAATTAGGCTCCACAACCAACATGTTGGTTTTATATGATTGGAGGTCAATGGAAAAAATTCAATATATGAATGATGTTCAACACATAACTGGAAAAGAAATGTATAGGGACGTGAGGGCCATAACTAACTTCAGTCAGTGAATTGAGTTTAAGTGTGATCAGAGGGAAGAATTAGTAAGAAAGGTGGACAAGACTGTTATTGGCATCAGGCCTTCAAGCAGTTTGGAGAAGAAAAACTCAGACTCAAGATTACTCTTAAGCTCAAGATTTAGACACTGAAATATGTCCAAAAAACATAGTCACAACAACACAATGATCAAACCTACATCACCATGCAACTACAACAACTCGAATGGATCCTCCATGCCTGAACCATTTAGTGTAAGAGGGGAAAATATCACAAGGAAGTTGAATAAAACTGGTCACAATACCGATGCACTCAAACCTACATTACAACAGCATAACAACCCTCGAATGGATCCTCCATGCACAAGTGTTTTAGCACATTTTTTACAAAGAGATGAAAAGAGGCAGACTTATATTAATTTGAAAGTCTTAAATATGATACATAACCAAAGAAAAATTCTAGCATCAAAACATTACAAAATAGGGAGCTCTGCTCAACCGGTTGACGACCTTAACAAAATATCAAAACTACTTATTTATACTTGGAACAATTCGCCACTACCAAGAGTGTGATCTGATCACTACATTCAAAGAATTATGTCTGCAAGTTCTTCTGTTAGACTGAACGTGTACCCCTCTATCAGATGCAAGCTCAGATCAAAATGGGTTTTGCAGGAAAACCTGCCCATAGGGATACCATGGGCTGACGGTTTAGTCCCCACGGCTGGGAATTCCATGCCTTCCATTTATGGAGTGAGCCGAGGCTTCAACCACCATATCTACTTTCATTAATTTCCTTTCCTTAGAGATTGAATGAGAGTTCATGCTTAGGGAGCGGCCATGTGCCAAGATCATAAGGGTGCCACCTGTCTGTGTTGACGATTGCCACACATTTGGATCTCCAGGGCTTAGGGGATAGATCATGTTCCCTTTATCCTTCTTCAATGTGACCTAGGACCATGACCCTACACAATTTCATGATTGCGGGCATGATCAAGGGTGGTTTGAAAGAAAACCGCTTTTGTTCCCGCAATTCACCAAGAACTGCCACACGTCCCTTTCTAAAAACCATGGTTCCGATTGCAGCCTACCCTTGAAATTTTAAAACATGCACACCTTCTGAATCCAAAATGGAGTGTGGCCATTGATCTTATGGTCTGAGATGAGGCTTCCTGATCAATGGCCCAGCTCTAGCGGTCTTCAGATCGATGGATCAAATCTTCCCTTTTTGAATCGACGACCAAGATATGCTTCATGATTCGGGCTTCAGAATTTTCAAACCTCAAACCTCCTCTGTATTCTGTCATTTGTATCAAGATCTAAGGATCTGGAGACCCATGGCCTCCAAATATCAATGACTGTGATCCATACACAACTCCTGGCTTCGGGAAAAAAAAATCAAACCTGTGCTTCCAAGGGATTTTACTTGAAGTCATGGATTAGATGACGCATGTCTCATGTATTTGGATGATCGAGATCCACTTCCGGTCTTCGGGCTCTGGGAAAATCAAAACTCAAATATCTCTTACCTTTTGTGCTTTACCTGGAGCTTTCTATCTATTGATGTGCACCCACTTCAATCAATGGCTTTGCTCATGATTTGGGAATTTGACCTCTTCAACCAGATCGATGACCCTTCTGCTCCCTTCTTGATCAACGATTGAGAGCTACTTCAGGTCTTCGGGCTCTGAGAAAATCAAATCTCAAACATCATCTTCTTCCATGTGCTCTTACCCAGAGCTATGGATTCATCAACACATGGCCCTTGCTGATCAATGACTCAGATTCACTTTGGGCCTTCAGGAGCTTCAACGCTTCCCGAGGTTTCGGGCTTCGGCCATTCGACGCTTTAGGCTTCGACTATTTTTGAATTTGGCACGTTTCTCATTTCAAAACTCTTGAAGTAAAACTTCCGGAGTGACAAATCTGATGACGCATGGTAGTATAGATTCATATGGCTGAGATCTACTTCGAAACTTCGAGACTTTGATGCTTTTGAATGTGAAACATGAAGAGTTTCTCGGAGGAAAACTCCCGAAGTGAGAGATTGGCTGCCGCGTGTCCTTGCTGACTGATGGTTCAGATTCATTTCGGGACTTTGGGATTCGAACCTTAGGAATTTTTACACACTTTCCACTTCAAAGCTCCCAAAGATTATTTCCCTGAACACTTGGATCAGATGCCACATGATCCCTTCAAGATCGATGAATCATGCTTACTTCAGGGCTTTGGGTACTTCAAAACTTTTTCTTTGGTGCTATACTTTGCACAAATTTGGACTTCTAGATGCCCGTGGGCCACTTATCTAGACTGTTCCTGGAATATCCACCGCTGAAGGATTACAACTGCCTGCTTCTTTTAAGCCCGAAATGGGCTACTTTGAATGTCGCTCTTTGTGTCCATGGCTGCAGATTGCATGAACAAGGATTTGGTCGATTGGCTATGGGCTGGGAAAATAGGGAGACCAATGAATAAAACATATGGTGTGAGTGCTTTCCCTTGGAGAAAAAAAGAGGGGCTTGGGGCCAATATTTCACTCGGGTAAGATATTTAAGGAAAACTAGGGCACACAAATGAACAAGGGAAAATATAGAACGATTTACAAGATGAAGGGGGAAAAACTTAAGATTTGGTCTGCGAAAAGGATAAAGACAGGGAAAGACTATAGACTCGGGTGTATTGAAACACATCTATGGCCCTTGACAATGTTATGTGATAACATAACCCTCAATATCTACCCTCCTTCATCCTCTCTAGCTCAAAAACTTATACATAATAGATCATACAACAAAATATCACATAACAGTTCTCTACAATAGTTCTTTCTGCAATAAGAACTTGTCTCTATCATATTCTGACCCTTACAAAAACAACCCGACAACAACCCTATGATACCTAAGTATCTATATTTATGCGCTTTTTGGTTCTTCAGCCTTTAAAATGCATTACCAAAACCCCAAACCTAACGTCGTTAGGTCTTCCTCGCATGCACGTGTGTTGTTCTTCCTTCCAGCTGTCTCTTTCCTCGTGCATTCTTTCTTTCCCAAAAATGACTTGATTTTTTGCTTCGACCTACCTCCAACATGCCCCCAACATTGATATCTGGCTCGTCCCGAGCCACCTAACCTTTGTGTGCTTCCTTGATCTCATTGGTGATTGCCTGGAAATTTTCCTTGAGCTCTGCTACCCATGTCTGTGCTTGCACAGTCTTCTCCTTAAGTGTATTCACTATTTGGACTGCAACTTCATCCCTGACCAATTCTACACATTCTGTCTGAGTCTGTGCTATCTGTGCCTTGGATTCCTCTGCTTGTGCCAGGACTTTTTCTACCCTCTCTTGCAGTGGTTCCATTTGAGCCTGTCACTATTGTTTCTGTGTTTTCACAGTGATGAGCTCTACCTGTAATTTCTTCATGTCCTGCGCCCTTTTCACGTGCTCTGTGATAGCCATTTTCTTCTTCCTCTGCTTGAGGTATTGGATCACTGCGTTGATCCTTTATTCTTCGTTGTCCCACCTTTGGACCTGCTGATCCTCCTCTAGATTTTTCCAAAGCTGTGCTACTTGATCAAAAAATTCGGCTGCTTGTTCTATCTCCTGCAACTGAGATACTGCTTCCTGCTTCCTTTGCTCCTTCAATGCTGGTGGAGTAGTGGGTGTGAGCTATTCTTAGAGATTCTTGATCTCCTTCTGGTACTGATCAATTGCCTGCGCAATCTGATCAATCTATTCTACTGCTATGATTTTCTCCCCCTGTGTGGACTTTGAAATATTCTCGTAAGTTCCTACCACTTTCTTCTCCAATCCTTTCCTGCACTCCTTTTCTCTTGGGTCTTGAACTTATCTTTCTCATAGACTATTTCCATTGCATCCCGCTTCTCTGTTGCCTAGTGCAATTTGACTAAGTTTTTACATGCGTGAGACTTTACCTCGTGGTTTATACTAACCTGCAACTTGTGTAGTTCCCTGGATGACATCCGTGTCAACACCAGTTGGATTTGAGCTAAGTATTTTAGGGGTGTCTGCCCCACGATCTCATCCATACGCAACATACCAGGTGTGATGTGGAATTTTGCATTTGGCTGTAGTATTGTATGGATTGGATCTCATTCTTCTTCATCCACTCTTTCCTCTGTTTACAGTGTTGATGGTTCTATTCCCCTGATGCTACCCGTTGTCTATAATTCCCTGATTTTCTTAAGGAACTATCTCATGTCTTCTAGATCCTCTTGAATCCTGTCCATGTGGTGCACAACATGGTCAAAGTCCTCAACTAGACAATATTGGACCATTCGGGCTATCATTTCTCCATTGTCGTCCATGATGGTATACTATGGTGGTGTTCTTTGGGCCTTCATTTTCTTGAAAGCTCCTCCTATATGTATATAGGGCCTCTTATTCCCACCTATTTCTTGTGGCTTGGGACTTGGGGTGGTCCCCTACGGTGCCTTAGACTGCTTCTGTTGTTCTTTGGCCGACTGCGTATTCTCCTTTTTCCCCTTCTGGATCCCCATCTTCATTGTGCCTTTGTTTGTCTATGTTGTTTTTGTCTGGCCCGTCTTTCATTTCTTGGGAACTTAGATTTCCTCTGGATATGTTTCTCCCTGCCCTACCTCTTCTTTTGCTGTTCTTTCTAGAAATTCCTGGGTGAGTACTGGAATCTTCCACTCGTCGTCCCATTTGTTGATGATCATGTCGATGTCACCCTCTATGATATAATAGTGCATTTGTAGCCATTTTTTATTGGGATCCTTCCATGCCTATATCCACATCGCATGTTATGTGGCCTTGAAGTTGGCGATGTCCCAAAACCGCACGAAAACCTCTAGTTTGATCCTCCACATGTTGGAGATGGCTTCCTGTAGGTCCTGTAGGTATCCTTCAAATATGGACCAGTTCATCCTTTTGTGCTTAGCATCCAATTTGGCTTTCAACAATAAATATCTCACTCCCTGGTTTGGTTTGGGTCTGGTATAAAAAGTTACGTACCTTGGTTCTCTCCATCCCATAAAGGCTATTAACATGATTAGTCATGAATAGTGAAACTATGTTCCTAGATCCTACGCATCCTTGCAGTCATCCAGGAATAAGTTCAAGAGATAGGGTGCCCATCTCACTATGGTGCCCTCGGTGCATTGGGATGCAACTATGAAAATCCTAGCTGGAACTTCCTCTCTATGACATTTTCTCAGCAGCTTATATGCTAAGATGTTTTCACCCATTTTTGTGGTGACATCGTTGATCCTCTTAAGAATAATTCCTCATGTCCCCTTGTCGGTGCATACTTCTTCTTCATCTCTTTTTATAGTTCTTTCTCCCTGGTTTTGTTGTCCAGAAAATGGGCTCGATCCATGCCCCAAGATGGAAATCTTGTTATGCTTGCAATAAGATCTACATCTATCGAGACGATCTTGTCCAACAAGATATCTCCACCATGTGTGACTACTAATAGTTGTTTGATGCATGCACCTGCATACTAACCTCTTCCAAAATGTGTTAGTTCCAACAGACCTAAGATTCATGTTTTTTCCAACCCTGTTGCCCAACAGAGTGGCTGATCCATCGATTCCCCAACTAAATTTGTGCCCACCATCTCCATGTACACTCTCTTTGCAAATTCCAAAAACTTGTCTACGTCTGCTACATTATGGTCAAAGTATTTTAGCTTATCAATATGACCCAACAAGTCTGATCCCACTCGTAGCCCATCTGGTATACACTGTAGAATGATTGCTGTGATTGGTTTCTTGCGAGGTCACCTAGGTACCTGCTGCTTATCTTTCTTTGACGGTGGTGGCTGGATCAAGGTTCTAGTGGCTCCCGATTATGTTTCAGCGTACCATTCTGGCCAACCTGTGACATCCTCTACCACTCCTTTCAGTGGGTGGTATGATATGGTGGTTTGTGACTCATCTGGCTCGATTGCTACTTCCTGATTCATTGTCGTTACATTGACTTTCGAAGCTGCTTCAGTGTTCTCTGGTTGCACCTCCTTCAGGGTTTCTACATTCTAGTTCTGCTGCTCCTGTACCTTTGCTAGTCTATCTATGTTCTTTCCCTCCGGTGTCGGCTGTTGGGTTTCTTCCATTACAGGTGTGGGGTTCACTAGTGCTATGTATGGAGATGGGATTTCATCAAAATTGATGATCTTCGGTGGCTACTGTTCACTTTCTTCCAACTGTACCTATGACCTCGTTTTAACCCTGGTTGGTTTGGAACTTTGGCTTTCTTCTGCTTTCTTTGGTGGTGCCATGGTGGTGAATGTTGAACATTTTCTGAGTTTGGATGGTATCTGTGACCTCTATGAAAGTGACTCTATGCTCCTTAACCTCTATCTCTTTCTGTCTGCTCTCCTTTCACAAATGGACTCTTTGATCTCGCGTCCGTGTGTTGTATGGGTATCCCATGAGGCTTGTCGAGGATGCTTCCTTAATTGTGGGTTCAATGCACCTCCGATTATTTTGTACTTGTCATTACTATGCCTTACCATCTCTAGTTGGTGTGATTAATGTGGCATCTCATCGGTCCTTTCCATCCTTTATTTTTTCCTGACTCCGTCTTTTCATACTACTTTTGCTGTCTTTACGTTTCCCGCTTGTTTCCCTTTTCACATGGCCATTGTGCTTCTCCTCACAAAGTTTGTGTTCCTAAATGCATGTGATATTTCAATGCACTTTGGCTCTGTTGGTATTGTTTAACACATTTTCTTTTTACTGTGTTGTGGGTGGTCGACTGTCCTTGTACAGCTTCAGTCGGCTTTCGTTGATCATACCTCTAAGTTCTGCACCTAATAAGTCTTTCAACTATACAACTCCTCCATCCGTGACAGATTTTACTTCATATGGTCTTAACCAATGCATCCTGAGATTTCTTGGGTGTTGAAATGATTTTTTTTCATACACCAGTACTAAATCGCCTTCCTTGAAAGTTTTCTTCTTGATGTGTCTATCATGCCAATCATTGTCCCTTGCTTTCTGAACTTGTTGGTGGAATCTTGCTAGCATCCAATCTTCCTCCATGGTCATTAACTGATTTAGTCTCTCCTGTACTGCACCTCGTTCTGTCATATGTAATATTGCTGCTACGTGCAAGCTTGGTACTAAGAATTCTAATGGCACCACTGGTTCTTGGTCATAGACCAATTTAAATGGTGTGTTCCTTATCAAATTTTTGCACGTAGTCCTGTAGGCTGATAATACTGCTGGTAACTTGAGGTCCTAGTCGTCCCTATTGACGTTATAGATATTTGTCACCGTGTTCTCCAGGATTTTGTTGAATGCTTCCATTGTGCCATTTGCATGTGGGTGATATGGTGTGCTCTTATGATGATGGACTTCAAAATATTTAGTCATAGTGCTGATGGTATTGTTTATAAAGTGCGTGCCTTGGTCTCTCATCAAAACTCTCAGGAATCCAAATATAGTGATTACTTGTTTGAATAAGAAATGTGCTACTGTTTCTGCGCTGCAATCCTTCACTAGTGTGGCTTCTGCCCATCTTGTTAGGTACTCCATCGCAGTGATAATGTACCTTTCTCTTGTTCTTTTTGATGGTGGGTTTATTGGTCCCACAAAGTCTATTGTACACTTATCGAATGCCTATAATGTTACTTGTGGTCGTAATGGAATCTCCTCCCTTTTGTTGGATTTACCTACCCTTTAACAGACATCACATATTTGAAAATACTCCTTTGAGTCTCTGTGAATTGTCGGCCACCATAGTCCTGCGCGCAGTACCTTCTACGTGGTAGTTTTTCTTGCATAATGCCTTCCTTCTATTCCCTCATGGGATTCTTCTAAGACTCTTGGTCTTTCGTGCTCTAACACATACCTTTGCACGATGCTATTTGCACCCATTTTGTATAAGTGTTCTGCAATCAGTGTATAGTCTGCAACACAGACTACTAGGTTTTTCTTCTGTGTGGTGTTATATTCTTGAGGCGTAGTACCTGTGATCAAGTACTGAATAATATATGCAAAGTAATCGTCAACGATCTAGACTAAAAATAGTTGGGCATCTGGAAATTTCTCTTCTAAATTCGTAGGTTCTTCTCCATTTGTGACTCTTGATAGGTGGTTAGGTACTGCATTTAGTTTTCCTGGCTTGACTATTACTTCAAATTCAAATTCTTGAAACAATAGTAACCATAGACATATTCTCCCCCCCAACATTGGCTTGTTGCCTAGGTATTTCAGGGCTGAGTGATCTATGAACATCTTAAAGTGTTTCCCCAATAAATAATGTCTGAAGTTTTGTAGTGTGTAGACCATAGCTAGGCCTTCTCTTTCTGTAGTCTTATATTTCTGTTCTGATTCTAATAACTTTCTGCTCACAAATGTTATCAGATGATCCAATTCTCCCGCTCTTGGTTGTGCCAATATATCTCCAAGTTCTATGGTTGATGCATCTACATGTACGTGGAATGTCTTCTCCCAGTATGGAAATACTAATATTGGTGCGGTGACCATCTTTTCCTTTAGGGTATCCAGACTGTTTTGACACTCGTTGTTCCATTGAAACGTTGTATCATTTCTTAACAACTTTTCCATTGGTGTAGTAATCTATGCATACCCTTTAATAAACTTCTTGTAGTATCCTGTGTGTCCCAATGTCGCTCTTAGATGACAGACTGTTTTTGGTGTTGGTAAGTTAACAATTACTGCGATATTTGCAAGATCTACGAGTAAACCTTGTTTTCATACTATATGGCCCAATAATATCCCAAGTGGTGTTTCGAATATGCATTTATTTATGTTCAATGATAGCTGGCACTGTCTACATCTTTCTAACATTAGTCATAAGACTCCTACATGTTATTTCAACAAACTATAGATTGTCCAATCATCCATGTATACTTCGAGAAACTGGTGGATGAATTCCTTAAATGTAGCTATGGCTACTCTAGAAAATATTGCTGGTGCATTTTTCATTCCAAATGGCATGACTATGTACTGGTAAGACCCCCATTCTGTCGCGAACATGGTCTTATATATTTCTTCCTGCGCTATCTTGATCTGATGGTAGCTTGAGAATCCATTAGTAAATGAGTAAGCTTCATTGCCTCCTATGTTTTCTAACACTTTATTTGTGAAAGGTGTAAGGAATGGGTCATGTAGGCATGCATCATTCAACTTCCTCAAGTCAATGCATATCCTGATCCCTCCTTGTTTCTTGTTTTGAACTACCATTGTGCTTATCCATTTTGATTCTTCGACCGGTTCTATGATTATGGCTTCGAGCATCTTGTCGATCTCGACTTTTACTTTCTGCTTATATATCAGATTCAATCTATATGGTCGTTGTCTGATCGATCTCGTTCTAGGTCTGAGTGGTATATTCATTTCTCCTAGATCTCATGCTATACCCTTCATCTATGTAAATGTTGTGGGAAACAAGTCGTTGTATTCACGAAATAAATCTGTTATGATTTCTATCATTTTATCATCCCAGTAATCTCCAATGCTGGCCATCTTGGGATTCTCAACTGCCCCAATGTTTACTTTCTTTACCTTGATCGGTACGACAATAACTTATTATTCGATAGGAAGTCCTTCTACTTCTCTTTCACCTTCTGCTTCTTCAATATGCATATTGCACGGATCATCTTCATCTGGTGCTTCCTCTTGCACATGGTAACATGCCAAAAGTTCCTTAACTATATGTCTATTCTATTGTTGTTCTTATGTGATAAGTTCTACTTCTATTTATTTGATGAATATCACTCCTCTTATCTATTTAAGAGTGACATCTATGTTGGGGTTCTCATGCTCGAATGAGAAAGTAGCTATAAAATTATGTTGTAATGTCATTCAGGTCATAGTTCCCTTGCCCAATTCCTGGTCTGTATACCAGTTCCCTGGTATTCCCTCTAGAGTGTGTATGAAATGACGAGGCCATTCCTCTGGGGTTGTCATTTTCCCCAATGTTCTGCACTCCTCCAAGTGTTCTTCTGGTGCCCCTTGTCCATCATACTTCTGCTACTTTTTGTTTTTCTGTTCTGTGCCAAACCTTATGTGCAGTAACCACTTATATTGGTACCAATTTGTTATTCTCTCTTTGTGTGCACCCCACCATATTGCTGGTGTGGCCTTGAGTGCTATATCTAGTACTAACAGTCCTTGGTTCTCTGAAACTTCATCTTCATATTGTGCCAAGAATGTTTCCAAATCATTTATTCTGTATAAACTGGGTGGTTCCTGTATTTCTGTGTCTACCCATCTTACTACGCGGTCTACTCTTGCACATATTCTTGTGGACACTTCGTGTAACCTTTGTTGCCAGTTCTCTAAACTGTGGTCTGATTCTGTTGCACATGAATTAATTATCTACCAACTGAGTATTTTGTCTGCAGTTGGGTTTACATTATCCTCATCCTACGCAGTTTTTCTGTACAATTGGACGATTTCCTCTAAGTCCAAACAAGTAGGTTATAAAAACCTCTCCCCCCTGATGGGTCTAATGGTGTGATAACCTTGTATTCTCCTGACTCAAATGTCATATTTCTGTTCTTCAAGTTGATTATGGCCTAGTTTTCGAACGCCCATTCCAAAATAAGCAATGCTGGGTATGGTGTTGTGCCATCCATTATTTCAATGACTTCAAAATATGATTTAGTATGTACCCTATCTAGGTCTATTGTTACTCCTTTCACTCTATTGATTGGTAAGACTCTGTGTTGGTTTGCTAGTTTTAGTTGAACTGGTGAATATCCTAATGTGGGCTCTCCCATGCATTTCCATGTCTTCTTTTGATATGAAAATAGAAGGTTGACTTATTATGCTATGCAAGCACCCCCTACTTCAATAAAATAAACCTTAACATGACCTTGCTTCATGTGTTCAAATATGCAAGATAGTTTATGTGTTTAGTTTATGATTCTTCCTTTTGAATGTGCATGTGTGAGGAATGTTCTTTTAAAAGATTAATCATGTGCTATAAACCAATACACAAAAATGTAAAGTGAAGCAAATAACACAACAAACTCACAACAATAACAATATGATAAAGGAGTTCACCCCTCTCTGGGCTACATCTCCTTGAGCCTCCTTCAATGGACTTGGCTCTTTGGGATTAGTTTGTCAAATGTTCTTTTACAAGCTGCTGCTC
>ML837299.1:6136-24623 GCA_009831015.1 Picea engelmannii | reverse complement strand
GTCAAAGAACTTAGATTTGGAAGATGTAGGAGAACTGTCAATGTTTGAAGCTTCCTCCATTTTTGCAAGATATCAAACTTCAACACAAAACTTGCACAAATACCAACAGCTAAAACTCAAGCTATCATTGGCAAATACATGAGCAAAATAAACTATGCTCTGATACCATCTGATCTGAAAATAGAAGGCTAACTTGTTATGCTATGGAAGCACCCCCTACTTCAATAAAATAAACCTTAACAGGACCTTGCTTCATGTGTTCAAATATGCAAGATAGTTTATGTGTTTAGTTTATGATTCTTCCTTTTGAATGTGCATGTGTGAGGAATGTTATTTTAAAAGATTAATCATGTGCTATAAACCAATACACAACAATGTAAAGTGTAGCAAATAACACAGCAAACTCACAACAATAACAAGATGATAAAGGAGTTCACCCCTCTCTGGGCTACATCTCCTTGAGCCTCCTTCAATGGACTTGGCTCTTTGGGATTAGTTTGTCAAATGTTCTTTTACAAGCTGCTTCTCAACTCCAATGGATTTACATACTGTACCATTGGGTTCAGAATACATAAAAACCCCAAGATTGACTATTAGAACTCTGAAAATGGATCTTGTCTCATCCAGTAATGACCTCTTCTACATGTGGCCTCCAAGCTGCTCTGAGCTTCAATGTGTAAAAAACACCTGTAAAAGTCCTCCAATGGATCTGAAAACTATCCCAATGTGTTCAAATCACAATAATTAGTCAAAAATGACTATTCAGTCTCAGAAAATAGATATGTGCTCATCAGAGCAATGCCTCAAACAATGAGGGCTTCAAGCTTCCTGGAGCTTCCTCAAAATTCAATGGTTAAAAACCTACATTAGAATTCTTCAAATGCCTATGAAAACACTTCCAATGGACTCATAACGTCCAAAAACCCCTAGCTGGGCTTTTTTGGCACCTCATTTGGCCAAAAACTCAAAAAGTTAGGCCTCCTGCCATTTTTCCCCTTCAAGCTCTATTACTGGTTCGCCATTCTACACCTGTGTGAAAAGTGACCCTACTTTTGGCGTTTCTCGTGCCTAAACTCAGCACACGCGCGCCTTCCGAAATTGGTGCCACAATGTCGCACTGTTAGCGGAACTAAAGCCCCCAAGAGCGGAGGTGTTGGGCGCATGGGGGACCATATGTCCACGTCCCGCGCACCAAAAGCTAACCGTTTGCTAGGTTGAACCAGGAGTTGACATGTGGCGGGTGCATGTTTGAATGACCATTTTACAAACCAAAATGAAAACCCGAACTTGAATCCGTGCGCATAAATGTGGCAAGGGTCATATGAAACAAACATAATATAACCACGCGACCGTGTGGTAGCAACCCAAAACGCGCGCAAACCTCATAGAATGGTCACATGAAAAAAAAACCACCCGACCACGGGCTAGCTCCGTGTGTAACACACTCCCACACAAATTATGTTGGCATGGACATGTTAATACAATATAAACATGGTACAGTGTTAAAACCCGCGCCAATCACAACCGGTGGTCATATGTGCAATGCATAGAACTGGGTTTAAATTTCATACACACGCCACACCATATACCAACACAGTTAATACTCCACACCGCCCGCATCCAACACATATGGTCATATCAATAAATATATAACAACGGGTTATTATAAAACAACCCCCGCGTGCGCAATCAAATATGCATTGGTCATATTAATACGCATACGACCAAGGTCCCGCGTTAAAACACCCCTGCGCGCCAATCCATTGAACAGTGGTCACATGAACGCATAGAACCATGTGTTAACAATTGAAAACTCGCCCTGCATGCGTACCATACAAATGGTCATATGTAACAAGGATGTGACCATCGAACCGAGGGCTGGGACTAAGCCCTAGCCCTACCCCCGTGCCAACTTTCAAATGTTTAAACATAAATAATTTTAAATATGTATTCATAGTAAGAAACATAAAGCGGTGCGTTGGTAAGTTGGCCTATGTTAAAGTGTTGAATGGTGGGTAGAGGTCCGGGGGTCGAACCCCATGGACCAACAAAATTTTTAATAAACCAAACAAACCCAATAACCAATAAATGGGTGCCACGTGGCAGCCCTTCATTGGGCCACGTGGCACCTTTCCATTCGCCCACATCATGCCACGTGTCACCTAATGATTCGACCACCATCAGCCAATAAGAATCTTCCACGTCACCTCCCACGTCACCTTCCACATCAATAGGTGCCACGTCATTGTACGGTCGCCTACGCCAGCTGTACGGCCTGCCCAATCAGCATCAAATTTTTGCCTGTTTGGCTCGGCGAACAGATCGCGATAACTTCTTCATACGGACTCCGTTTGCGAAAGTAAATATACCACCGAAATCAGGAAGACGAGACAGACGCAATGGCACTGTTTTCATTGCATTCTGAGCACTTTGAAATTTGAGCAAATTTTAGACCCCTGGTCCAGATTTTGATCATATTTGGTTATAAATTGACCTCAGATCCCAAATATAGTATGATGTCTCCCATGTTGAAGTCTCCAATGTTTGCATTCAATCTGAACTCCCTACTTGTTCTTCTCCCAGTATGCAGGCGATTGACTGTTTTTGGTTCTAGTTTTCTTCTGTCTCCATACTACAATTTTCTAGTATGTTTTGCAATATTTTCATAGATGATGGATCATTTAATACTTTTACACATGATTACAAAAATCCTTTGATTGTACTTACTTTTCCAATGGAATGTATTTCGTTGGTATGATCCAATAACAAAGGCATTTTGTATTCCAGTTCTTCCTTACTTTGTTGTAGAGTTGAAGTCATCGCAATGTCCTACTTCTAGAATTATTTTCTGGCTTCCTTAAATATCTCCTTCTCCTTCTGTGTGTGGAACTTCTTCCTTGGTTCGTGGTTCTTTTTCACCCATTGATTTTTTGTTGGCTCTTGTCGAACAATGTCATCCCCTGTTTTAGCTCCTTCGTAAGTAACTATATTGATTTTTCGTCCTTCATCCCTTGCTTCGACTGAGATCCACTGAACATTATGGTTGTTCTGGTTCCTCTTTTCCTAGATCTTTACTAGTAGTGTCAAAAATTCCTCTGTATCATGGTTTGATGCATGAAAATACATACAAGTTGCTGGTGGAAGCATACATTCTCTTGCATAATGTCCTAGTTGTTGACAATTTTGACATACCACTGGTCCTCTACCTCATCCAAAACCTCCTCTCTCTCGTCCTCCACCTCTATAGCCTGCTCGATATACTCTCGGTGCTTTATACTAAGGCGCCTGATTAAAATGCATGATATTTGATCCAGGTGGATATTGGTGGCCACCCACCTTTTTCGACTGACCCAAAACAATTTTTTGGCAATTTTGGAAATTTACTATTTTTAGCAGTTTTTAACTTCCGAGGCCAATTTGAGGGCCCAAATGAAGGTTTTTTGAGATAGAGGTTCTAAATGATAGCCTATAGCATGATTGAGGACCAAAAATGAATCTCCTCGATGACACATTTCCAACAGGCTATCATACACCTAAAATGAAGATTGTATGCAAAAGTTACGACCCCAGGAAGTTAATGCACTAACTTACCCAAACGGGGCCCACATGACTTTTGGCGCTTCATCTCATAGGGTTAGGTTTTTGGATTTCTAGAGTTTTTGGCATTCCTTTTTATTGTAAAAATGTCTTCAGAGCCTCATTTTAATAATCTTCTTGCGAATGCGAGTAACCATCACATCTCTTCTCAGAGATAAGCTGCCACCATTCTAGCGAGTCTTTCACTCTGTATTTTTATAGTCTCTGTACATTTATTTCGTTAATAGAAATCGTGTATTACTGCATATCTGTGTTAATGGTTAGATCTCTGATACATTTCTGTTATATTATTGAATATATGTAATGTCTCTGTGAATTTCTTTATTATATCTCCGCTCTCATTTCGTGCTGACAATAATCTGGATCAGTGGTATCAGAGTAGTCTGCTCTTGATCATTTTTCAGTGCATGTCCTCGATGAGGTCCAAGTATGACAAGTTGGGTCTTGAGCTTGTCTCTCTTGAAGACAATCTCTCCCACACACCCAAGAAACCCTCAATAGCAGAAGAAAATAAAAATGACAGAGCAGATGATCCTATCAGTTTGTTGCTTGAGCAAGCTCTCATGTGACAGAGGGATGGAATGATGGAGAATTTTTTTGACATCCTTCAATGCCTGCCAATAGAAACATGCACATATTCATCAAGCGACCACTTTGGAAGCACCTCACCTTTCAAGGTACAAGTTAATTTTGATATTCCTGTATTTGAAGGGAAGATAGATGCAAAATCCCTAGACAAATGGTTAAATATGCTAGAAGGTTGTTTCTTTGTTCACAATTTTTTCGACAGAGAAAGGATCACCTTCACACTCCTTAAATCTCTCCCTCATGTCAAACATCGGTGGGAAACTTACTGGGAGCAAATTTCCATAGAGGAGTCTGGAATATATGGGGCTGGGGCCACTTGGAATTTTTTTGTGGATGCATTAAATGAACAATATTACCCTATTGGAAACTATGAGGAATAACACATGAGATGGACCACACTGCAGCAAGAAAGGGGCCAAGCAGTTCCAGATTTCACCAATACCTTCCATACCTTGTGCACCAAGCTGGATATCAAAGACTCCGAATGACATTTGGTTTTGAAACATCGTGGGGCTCTACACAGATACATCCAAAATGAAATGGATTTTATGGAAATCTCATCACTCGGTGTTGCTTATCGATATGCTATTAAAATCGAGCGAAAATTTAAGCACCAGAACAAACGGGAGTTCGGGTCTGCAAATCCCTAACAATGAAAGTTTGATAAAGACAGTCCTAACAAACAGTCTCCCAAAAACCCATCCAAGCCACAGGAAAAGAAGGGTCACGGGAAGAAAAAGAAGGACACCGAAAAATGGTGCAATGTCCACAAAAGCCCCTGGCACAACATCGTTGAATTTCACTCAAAACAGTCATTGGTGGTCGAGATCAAAGACAAGGAGATGAACCCTGATTCAGAATTTGATTATGAAAATACTAGTAAAGGATAGATCATTGACATAGACCCTACTGCTATTGTCGCGACCACGACAATTCAACCAGAAGAACCAACATATCCTGAAGAGGGGGAGCACCTTTTTCATTTATAGATGTGGGTGAAGGGGACCCTGCTGAATTTTATTGTTGATAGAGTAAGAAAGAAGAACCTCATCTCAGCAAAGGTCATCAAACAGTTGGGATTGTCGACAACACCACACCCACAACCATACAACATTGGGTGGCTTCACCAAGAACAAGATCTCCGTGTCAGCCAATAGTGTCGATTATCATACGACATCCAACCCTTCAAGGATGAGGTATTATGTGATGTTTCCCCACTAGATGTCTGTGATGTGCTCTTGGGCCAACCATTTATGTGGATACACCATGTTGTTTATGAGTCTCGACCCTGTAGTGTCATTGTTACTTTGGGGGGTCATCTCTACAGAATACTAGAGGTAGTTCTGACTACTACTCCACCTAAAAAGTGCTGCAAGGTAGTATCTCATACTGCAAAATTCAACTTCTTCACAATCTGTTCAAAAGGAGAAAAAAAGGACACTGCAACCACTACAACCTTGCCCCAAGAACCTTCTATCCAACAGAAGCATGTCGACAAGGTTGAAGCAAAGCACAAAGATTCCTTTTGCACATCTTCCTCTCATGTATCTCAACTTGTTGAATAGCCTCAATGCCAATAGGTTCATGACATACTTCCACAAACTGAGCAGTGCGACGTCTCCAGCAAGGCAAGCAGCTCACCGAGATGCAGATTCAACAAACGATTTTACCTCTCCCCCAGGAACTCAATGCAATGGAGACCATTTATTCCTAAGGAGGGAGGATTGATCTAGGTGGATATTGGTGGCCACCCACCTCTTCTGACTGGCCCAAAACAGTTTTCTGGAAATTTTGGCAATTTACTATTTTTAGCAGTTTTTAACTTTCGGGGCCAGTTTGAGGGCCCAAATGAAGGTTTTTCAATATAGAGGTTCTCAATAATATCGTATGACATTATTGAGGCACAAAAATGAATCTCCTTGACAATACCTTTCCAACGGGCTATCATATGCCTAAAACGGAGATCGTATGCAAAAGTTACGACCCCAGGAAGTTAATGCACTAACTTACCCAAACGGGGCCCACATGAATTTTGGCGCTTCATCTCCTAGGGTTAGGTTTTTGGATGTCTATAGTTTTTGGAATTCCTATTTATTGTAAAAAGGCCTTCAGAGCCTCATTGTAATCATCTTCTTGCGAATGTGAGTAGCCATCACATCTCTTCTCAGAGATAAGCTGCCACCATTCTAGCGAGTCTTTCACTATGTACTTTTATAGTCTCTGTACATTTCTTTCATTAATAGAAATCATGTATTACTATATATCTGTGTTTATGGTTGCATCTCTGATACATTTCTGTTATATTATTGAATATTTGCGATATCTCTATGAATTTCTTTATTATATCTCCGCTCTCATTTCGTGCCGAAAATAATCCGGATCAATATTGTACTAAGACTATGCCGTGTTGTACTGTGGATGTACATTATTATATGGTTGTTGTATAGTATTATACGTCTACTACGCAGTGTTGTATGGAGCTGGAACTTGATTAAAATATGGTGCAACTTTCCCAGTCATCATTTAAGCCTGCACTCTATATGCATTTGATGTCATTTCTCACATCAACTCCATAGTTCTACAATATTTGTTGTCACGTCCTACTGACTTGCAAAAGGTGCAATATGAAATCTTTGGGACTGTCTGGTATTTTTGCATCATCGAGCAATGATATGGGCCGTGACCTGGTTTCTTGCATACTTCACACCATGGTCCTCCTGTTGGTAACGAGTTTGGCATTCTTGTTTCCATATACGACGTGAATGTTGGGCATTAGTTCTTGTGGTGTCCTTTCATCCTGCATGTAGTACACCAAATGACTTCACGTTTATCCTTATTCTTATTCTGGTTGAATTGGAATGTTAGGTTATTCAAATCCTCCTTTAGTTCTTCAATATATGGATCTTTCTATTGATACTGATTTTCTTCCAGTTGTAGGGCTTCCTACAGAGCCTCTTCCTGCGTCTGAAACTTTTGTTGTTGCAATGGGTATTTTAAGTGTGGGAGCAATGAATTAACAAATAAGTGCCAATGTTGCATATCGGTCATGAGGTATTTCAATTTCCCCTTCATTTGCTTGAATCTCTGGTCGATCTCCCATACATATTCTCCTGGTTTCTATCGGATTTCTATCATCTCATTCATGTATTGATCCTCTGAGATCGACTTCTGGATCTCATTTATCAATAACTTCTTAATGTCTGTTAGTGTCCTTATCATCCCTGGTGCACTGTTTGCGTCGAGACTCATGTACCATTCTAGTACATGGTCTCTTAGCATAATAGATAACTATGCAACTTTGGTATCTTCATTAGTGATATGATTTTCCTCCCAGATTTTTGCACAAATTAATAAGTGTTTCTCAGGGTCTTCTGCTACTTCTCCTCGAAATTATGGTAACCTAATGGTGGGATCGTGTCTTGCCATTCTGAACATTGAACTGCTACCTCTGCATGGTGTAGATACTTGACTAGTGCTTCTTGAACTGGATCCTCCAGTTGTTGCTCCTTGTGTAGATGTACTTCCTACTGTCGGACTTCTTCCAAACTTTGGTTGTCTAAACAATGGTGTTCTCTTTGGTGTATTATTCGCACATGGGTTTATGGGTTCCACACTGACATTAATATGGATAGGATTGCTGCCTTATATTCCCTTTCTTGGACCTTTTTTCTTCCTCTCATATGTTGCGCACGAGATTTCCTCAATCTTCTCCACAGCCCAGAGATCCTCTACCTCTTCCTCATCACTCACCAAGCCTTCCCTAGTGGCTACGACTCTCTTCTTAGCATTCACCTTGTATTGGTAGGGTAATCCACTACGTGTCTTTCCAATTGTCTCCAAGATCCACCAGATCTGGTTGTCATCCATCATGATCGGGTCCAAGGGTTACTCCTTCTTTCCCTTATCCTTTACTCCTTCCATTTCTCCTCTTTCTATCAGTGATTCCCCCCTTCCCCCATGCATGTAGGGAAATTTAGTTGTCTGACTCCATTGCCAATACACCTTTGTTGTATAACAATATCTTAATAGATGTATACAGTGATATACTGTACCTTCCTTGAGGTCCTTGTAGAAATTCTTGCTCTTCTACTCTATACGACTTCGTTGTGTCGACTACAAATTCTGTTATGAAACCTGCCACAATACTGTCAAGCCAAAAATATACAGCATGGGTGAATTTGTTGTTGACTTGATGTAACTGCTCAATCTATACTGGGGTCCATTTGAGTTGTCCAATATGGTTCATTGCATGATTATCCTTCAACCTTAGTATCCACTCCTGCAGTAAGTGTGGAAATCACATAAAAAGACTTAGTGTAAATTAGTAAACACGAATTTCTCAAGATATTTCCGGGGTGTTATTCCAAGGTTTCTGTTATCTTTCTGTGAAAACTCTAGCTCTTTGGTTCTTAACCAAGTTTCAATCTCTTCTTTTGTGGGATTCCACGGTCTCAACATTCCCTTCTAATGGCTCATTTCTCTCTGCCCTAATATTTTCTTGATCTGCCTCCGAAAGGTCTTCAACTTGTCTCATCTACTCAACCCACTCTCATTCCTACCAACAGAAACATAACCATTTGTTGGTTACTTATTCTTCTTACTTACTGAGTTTGTATTGACCCAGGGTTCATGTCTGTTTGCGTTTCCAACAAAGCCTCTAAAACTATCGGCCCTCCAGGTAAACTAGAAAGAAACACAACATGCAGAATGCATTGCGTAGTATCACCTGAGATAGCTTTAATGGGTGGCTATAATACTCAGGTGTTTAATGCCTAGGATTGAGTGCGAGATATGAGAACTGAATATTGAACCATTATTATAACTAGTAAATACAATGTACTGTTATTGACAAATAAGTAGGAATTATAAAAACTCATTCATTAATCATAACAATAACTACTGAAGAAAATAAATATATGCATGCATTCATCACATAACACAAATGTTACCGCAGTTCACCCCCTCCTGAGCTACGTCCACAAATATTTGGCTCTCATCTCTTTTATTATAGTATTTCTGCATCTACAACGCCACGTGCCCTACAATCCTTCACAGTTGGGGAAGATCTATATGAGGCAGACTAGATCGCACTAGGCTCCCCAGCCTGCGATTTAACCCTCAATATCTACCCTCCTTTGTCCTCTCTATCTCAATAACTTATACAAAATAGATCATACAACAAAATATCACATAACAGTTCGCTACAACAGTTCTTTTTGCAATAACAACTTATCTCTATTGTATTCCAACCCTTACAAAAACAACCCGATAACAACCCTATGATACCTAAGTATCTATATTTATACGTTTTCTGGCTCTTTAGCCCTTACAATTCATCACCAAAACCCTAACCCTACCGTCGTTAGGTCTTCCTCACATGCACGTGTGCTATTCTTCCTTCTAGCTATCTCTTTCCTCGTGCATGATTTCCTTCCCCAAAATGCCTTGCGTTTTCGCTTCGTTCTACCTCCAACAAGGGGTTTTCAGTTACATCTTTGTAGACTTATGTAACAAAACATGTAGTAGCTTACAAAACATACACTGGGTGACTCTTCAAAAGATAAGATATCATCATCTCTATATTGGGAAGAGGCAGACAAATTTCTCTGTTGCAAGAAAATCATGCTAAAAAAGGTGATTTTATTAAATACCATGCAGTATTGAATTTATATCCAACAAAAAAGTACAAATTTGAATAGCTCTTACAGGTGGTGACTCATCAAACATCTCATGTGGCATACTCCAATTTTTGTCCTTAATGATTTTGTTGCAAACAATTTTTTTAATGCATATTTTTTCCTTTGATTGAGCGTTATATTCATAAACATGTCTTCTAAAACGTTCCAAGGAATTTGCACTCAACTCTTCAGAACTTTTCACCCCCTATAACATGAAAACAAAAATCAGACATCAATAAAGCATAATTTAATGAAAATATTCGAAAATAAAATGTCATTAAAAAAATAAATTACCACTTTTTGAACCTCTTTTCGAATGGCATTAGTCTCAACAATCTTTCTATTCTTCTTATAACGATATTTAATGTCATAATTTTTTCGATATTGATTTCTTTCCAATTTGGTTTGAGATCTAATCTTGTACCGAGAGCCACGTGGCGCGCCAACATGCAATGTTATGGGTCCCCAAGAATGTACTTCTTTTATATGTTTATTAAATGTACTACGCTTGCTACGTCACAAACCATTACATTCACTGACCAAGCAGTAAACGTAGTTGTATCCATTTTTGTCCTTAAGAACTCTATAATTTGAATCCTCCCGAAATAGTTATCCAATTCTATATTTAGTTCATGTAATACATTATGACACTAATAAGACCATATTATCTATCCAATAAATAAATAAGCCAATAAATAATCAAAACTTCAATTTTTTAGATAAAATAAAAACTTGTAATACAACCATCTTATTCAAAGATGTGATTTTTATCCAACTTCTGTAGCAAGACAATAACCTACAAAAATAATCATGTATTTATCTTAGTAAATGTTAGGAAAAATAATCAAATTCTACAATAATAATGTTTTTCATGCAGAGTGACACCCCATGTAGAATCAATAGGTATTACTCTATATAACTTACTTGCAATAACTTAAAAATTCACATCTTTCTAATTGAATCACTTCCTCCCCAAAATTTAAAAAGAAATACAAAATAATGCTACAACTTGCAATAAACTCGAATTGATATAAACTAAACAACAAAGAACAACAAAGTAAAGCAATCAGAATATGTTTGAGTTGTAAATATTCATAAGTATACTTATATTTCTTGAATTTATTATTTTCGTTTAAATATCCCATGGAAACTTAGCAATATAACTTGTGTATTTTCTAAAGAGGGTAAGGATGCACACATTTAGCAAATTTATCAACAATGTTGAATTTGTAACAGATGGCTTGGAGGCTGCACTGATATTGAAATCTAATTAAACATAATTAGCTTTAATATAATTAGCATGGTTTAGGGAAGCCACAACCTAGGAGATGCTCAACTTGCAAGGAGAGAGTAGTCATAGACTAGAAGAGATCGGTTTGTTAGTTTGAGGAAACAATAGGTCCTTGAGTCTCGACCTGCAAGGAGGAGGAGAAACCACAATTTTGTGGACAATTACAGGTCTATTGGATAGTATTTTGAGGGTTGGAACATGTCTGTTATAGTCAACGATTTGAGGAAGATTTGAGGTTGTTATGGGACTATTACAACTAGACAAGAGGGAATTTTTGAGGGCTGAACATCTAGCCACAGGTGTGTGTGAGGCCATGACTTGTTCTGAGTACAGGAGAAAGGGACAAAGGCTTAAGGAGGAGTTGTAGCCCTATTTATGGTGGAAAAAATCTAGGCTGCAACCTAAGGGAGTTAGGCCACAGGTTCCTAGGGATTGGTGCAAGAAATTATAGAGGCATATAAGGGTTTGGAAGGGATGATTAGTGCCCTAATTTGTGGAAATGAAAATGCTCATCCTGCAGATGGAAATGAAAATGCAAAACCCAAAAAAGAATAGACATGGAAATGATCTTTTATGAAAATACATGAAGGCTGGAAATGCAATTTGAGAGTGTGGATGAAATAACAATTTTGGATTGTTTTTTTTACTTTCTTTGGAAAGGGTTGAAAATGAAACCTCAATATTAAACATGAGAACTCGAAATGCATGTCAATAAATACCACAAAGGACCTGAAGATGAAATTTTGAAGCAGGCACAACAAAGAGTTGAGAATGTGAATTCAAGCAAAACATATGTCAACTCCAAACTGAAATGCAATATTAGGTCTTGAGTCCTAGTTGGAGGAAAAATGACCCATGGCACTACTCAAGTGACAAAATTATGGTGTGTAAATTTATGGAAGAACATAAGTGCCAACCATCCATTACATGTCCATCTCTTTCATTGATTGGATATACAATAAATGGCAGATTCTAAGGTTGCATTTTTTGTTTCTTTTACATTGGCTATCCCTTTGTTAATTCTCATTTTGCAAGATGGTTGGTTAAATTTCCCCATCAATATTTTAATGCAATTCCCTTCCCCCAATGAATAAAAAAAGAAATGACACCAAGAAGAAATAAATCTCAAAAAAACTCAAACAAGAAATAAAAAAACTTGGACTAATGATGGAGGACCTACAAATGAGTCAGGTAGCAACAATCTAAGACCCTCAATGCAAATGAGTAGTTGCAAAACTCTTCAACTTCCCTCACTTTTTTTTTTCAAGGCTTTTCATGTTGTTTCATGTCCATGTTTATGTTTGTTGGGATTTGTACATTTTATTTATATATATATATGAAAACATAGATGAAAAATCAGTGTTATATATGGAAAAACATAAGCACCCACCATCCATTACATGTCCATCTCCTTCATTGATTGGATAGACAAGAAATGGAAGATTCTAAGGTTGAATTTTTTTATTTATTTTACATTGGCCATCCCTTTGTTAATTATCATTTTGCAAGCTGGTTGGTTAAATTGCCCCATCAAGATTTTAATGCAATGCCCTTCCCCTAATGAATACAAAAATAAATGGAACTAAGAAGAAATAAATCTCAAAAAAGATTAAAGAGGAAATAAAGGAACTTGGACTAATGATGGAGGATCTGCAAATGAGTCAGGTAGCAACAATCCCTCAATGCAAATGAGTAGTTGCAAAACTCTTCAATTTACCTCAATTTTTCTGACTTTTTTTTTTTCAAACCTTTACATGTTGTTTCATGTCCACATTTATGTTTGTTGGGTTTTGCACATTTTGTTTATATATATGAAAACATAGATGAAAACTCAGTTTTATATATAGTTCCAACATTAAATAGGTAAGACAATGCATGCTGTAAAAAATTATGCATCTCACATGCCCAAAATTAACCCTTGTCATTGCACAAACAAAAAATATCAAAATACTATACACACACACAAAAACATGCACACACACATATATATATGTGTATGCATGTATGTATGTATGTATGTATATCCATCCTTGAAACAAAATTAGCCATATAGATTATCGTGAAACAAGGATGATTATAATTGTAATGACACTAACAATTATCAAAGGCACCGTAAGGTATTGGGTAGTATAAATAAACCCAATGGCCTGAACTTCTAAATACTTTCCTCTTATTTCAAAATCTTCTGAAAGGCTCCCAACCCCATCTCAAGTGAAAATGCCATCAAACAATCAACAAAGCATGAAAATATTCAAGAGCATGTTCTTCCATTATTTAAAAAAAAATTAACTAAAATGCAGTCCTGCAATAGAGTTATTCGATAAATTTAAATTATTATGGAAAACACAGATCCCCACAAATTAACCCACTAATAAATCACTTAGAAAACTAGAAAATAAGTATGGAAAATAAGTTTTTTAAGAGATTGTGACACAAACCCCCTGCCTCTCACAGAGTCTGCTTGACCTCTTGGTCAAGGATCAAATATAAATTTCAGAGTCAGATTGACTCTTAGGCTCTTGCTAAACCCAAATTTTAGTTTACACAGGCCCTCCTTAGTTCTCTACTTTGAGACTCACGGGTGCTTTCCTAACACTTTTTCCCTTTAAAAAAATATTTAAACGACTGGTGCTAGCTCCCTCTACTAGACCCCTTCCCTCATATGTCCTTGGGATGTGACCTGGGGCTTAAACCAAAAGGCGCTAAGCTTTGGGCTTCGGGACTCTTGGAAACCAAATCCTCTCCAGGCTCCCAAAGTATCCAGTAGCCGAAGCTACAGATCATGCACCACATGCCCTCGTTAAATTGACAGTCGGGGTGTGATTCCGGCCCCCAGGCTGCATATGCCTTCAGCTCATGCTCCCCTTATCCCTTTTCTCCCAAAGTGTTAGAACTCCCACTACTACATATTGAAAAATTTGCGACGACCACTTGCGACGAAAGTACTCTTTCGTCGCAACATGCAAGATAAATAGTTCAATTTTTCTAAATCCACCCCGTATTCGTCGCTATCTCGATGCATGTAGTTTGACTAAATTATTATGGTCAATGTTCTTCGCAAGAGTGACGAATTTAGTTTGTCTGTCACAAGAGAGATGAATTACCTAACCTTAAAATTGATCATTAAAAATGACCTAAAATAAATAGGTAAAGAAATAAATATATTTAAGTCACGTTCATCACAATTGCGATGATAGTGACCTAAAATTGGACTATAAATATTTGTCGATTTAAAGATGTTGCAACAATCTTGCTATAAAAATGACGGTTCCAAAAAGGGTATTTTTGTGAAGAAAAATGTCGCATAATGTTGTTAGAGGTGGGGAAAAAAGTAAAGCGGGTGAAAAGGATGATGGTAGATGTTATTGCCCTTGTAAAAAATGTTGCCTCAGATGTCTCGTAAGAATTTTAATAGAAACAACTATAAAACATTGTAGGAAATATGGTCACATTGATGGTGGATTGAATGAATCATGGTAATTAGCTATATATTCATTATATTTTTTTATTTTGTTAATTTTATATAAAATTATATATATATATATATATATATATATATATATATATATATATATATATATATATTGTTTGAATTTTTGTTATAGTATACACTAAATTTGCATGATTGTTTGTAATTATAAAGTTAGAGTTTCCCTCTAACTTTCCACAGAAAATTGCACCAAGTATTAGTAGAAATGATGTTGTACAAGCTGAGAAACATCATAATGACCAAGAAAATGAGGATCTCATGGAAGAAGATGATGGGACAAATCAAGTTAATGATCCCATGGGAGAAGATGATGGGACAAATCAAATGATCCAAGATTTGTTTTCGCAGCGGGATGAGGATGGGAAAAATGTTGGTATTTATGATGAACCTCTATTATAAAAGGCAAATAAACAACTTCATGAAGGATCAAGAACAAATATTCTCTCCGCTACATTGTTTCTAGTGAACTTAAAGGTTATGAATAATTTGTCGAACACTTGTATGACATAGATACTAAGGTATGCAATATGTTTCATCTCATATTATACATAAATGTTGATTTTTTTATATTTGTTTTTAGTGTTAATTAATGTGTAAAATAAGAATGCAATTTTTACGATTAATATTCTTACATTTACTAGTTGTTTGTTATGTTGTAGATTGTTAGGTGAATTTTTGTTACCATCATCAAATATTTTACCTCGCACATATCGAGGTTTGCACGCCATTATGAAATACATTGGAATGGATTATCAAACTATAGATGCATGTCCTAATGACCATATTATATATTATGGACAATATGCTTCGAAAACCAAATGTTTGCAATGTCTTATTAGTAGATATCGAACCGCTCAAGTAACAAAAAGGGTGCCTCAAAAGGTTCTTTGTCATATTTCCATAATTCCACATTTGCAGTGATTGTTCAGGTGTGAAATCATAGCACAATTTATGGATTACCATGCACGTAATGGAAGTGGAGATGGTGTTATTCAAATGCCTACCAATGGTTCTGCATTTAGGGAAATTGAGGAAAAATGGGCAGATTTCAAAGATGAACCTCATAATGTTAGGCTTTCATTGGCAGTTGACGATGTTAATCCATTCAAAGAGATTAGGTATATTTACATAGTGTGGCCTATTTTTGTTATCAACAATAAAATTCCTCCTTGGATGTCAATAAAGAGGGAGCACATAATGTTGACAATGATTGTTCCAGGTATTTGTTTACATTAATTTTTTGAATTTAACATTTTCATTTTTTTCAATTTTTGCATAATATATTTTGTTTATTTATTTAATTATATATATTACATGATATAATTCCTTTAGTAATTATGTGTAATTTCAAACAATTAGGTAAGTACTAGGTTAAATATATGAATGTATATATCGAGCCTCTTATCGACGAGCTACTAAAGTTATTGGATGGCATCACAATGTATGACATATGTAAACCAATCGGGGAGAAGAAATTTAAATTCCGTTGAATACTTTTATGGACAATTCATGATGCCTCTGGAATAACACATTTTTGTGGTATGTAGTAGTCTAATATTGCTCTTTAATACTATATAATATTTTAATGTTATCATGGTGAAAGTTTAATTTTTAATTAATCTCATCGTATAATTGACATTAATCAATTTGTTGCAGGTCTTCAAACAAAGGGTAAATTTGCATGTCCAGTTTGTGGCCCTAAGATGAAGTATCATCATTCAAAAAGTTTAGGAAAGATGGTGTTTGATGAGTATATGAAACTTCTTCCTAAGAACCATAGGTATTATACTACTGAAAAACATCTTTTCAATGGGAAAGAAGAGACTAGTTTAAAACCATGAAGAATGACACCTCACCTATGGAGGTTGGAATATAATAGAAATCATCAAGGTACTCAATTTCATAATGTATCGTAGATCATGTAATATTTTGAATGTTTATTTTAATCATTGAATTTATTTTACCATATTTGATAATTATTTTTGTGATTTCTTTTATGCTTCATGAAGACCACAATCATCATGAAGGTATTAACAATGGGATTCCATGAGGAATGAAATCTTATCCCGCTTAATTCATGAGGTTGACATACTATGAGGAGCTAAAAATAGCTCATTTATTTGATAAAATGCATATCGGGAAGAATGTGACTAAAATGTTATGGCGAATCATAGATGGTAGGAGGGACAAAGAAAAAATTGTCAAAATTTGTACTAACATTCAGGAAGCCAATCATGCAATGCAAAGTGTGATCCGATATTCAAATAGATCAGATGGAGTACTAGACCAAAATAACCTTCCATGATTATTATCAGAGAAACAAAGCAATGATGCAAAAGAGGTCATTCAAAGAATTAAATTTCCCATGGATTTTGCTTCAAACACAAAAAATCTCTTAACGAAGAAAGGTGAATTTGGTGGGGTAAAAACACATGATTGGCATACCTTCATTAAGGTAATAATTTTGGTATACATATTAATATATATTGGCCTTATAGATCTTTTATTTTTATTTTTAGTTTTTCTTGTCTACTTTGTTTGAAACAAATAACAATTCATTTTGTTGTTACAGTATGTTCTACTGCTATCTCTCCCAAACGACTTTGACAACAACATCAAACAAGTTATATATGATTTTGGAAAATACACGAGGTAAGACGTAGTTGTGATTTATATGCAAAATGTTCTTTCAAATTATTGTTGTACTTAATGACACATGTTTTACTGGTAATGCAATGTAATATATTATATTATGTTATGTTGAAACATGTTATTTTATTGTGTCACGATCTTATGTAGATGGTTGTCATTGAAATAAATCCATGAAGATGATATAAAGTATTGGAAGAGAGAAATTCCTCGTCTAATGTGTGAAGTACAAAAGTATATACCTCCTACATTTTTCCATGCACAAGAACACTACCTCATACACCAAGTTGAGGAGATTGAAATTTGTGGACTTGTTCATTCAAGGTCAATGTGGATGGTGGAGAGGCACTTGAAATCATTAAAGGTGTTGGTTAGTGTTGATGGGCGAAATTGACTGTCCATCAACTGGAAGAGCGAGTCCGGTTCGGGGTTGTCTAAATAACCCAAGCTGTTTGGTGTAACTCGTTCTTACGAGTTTAATGGCTCTGTTAGCCAATCTAAGAATCCTAAAATAAATGAATAAAAGAGAGAAATAACTAACTAATTACTAAACAAACTATATATATGTACATATGTTCAAATGTAACTATAGTAGTTGTATTTAAGTAGAAGATATACAAGTCTCGTTTATTTACATGATTTACAAGATGCAAGTTTTAATCGAAAATTACGAAAATCGAGGTGAAAAATGATTTCTTTTAGGAAGCAGATAAAAAAAGCACATAAAAATATTTATTGTTTTTCTTTTATAAATTTAAAGAATTTTGCAATTTGTTTTTTAATGAAACATGAACATGTGGATAGTCAAATATGAACCATACATTCTAGTTTCAATGATATGTAAATGACAGAAAAATACAAAGAAACTATCTTGTCAGTGAATTAGTGAGGTGTATCCAAGCATCTACATGAGTGGTGAACATCCAACTGCTATGTCCAAGAGAGAAATCTGTAATGAACCTTATGACTGTTCTAAATAAATTCAGAACATGTATTGACTGCTTAGGTTTTAATGACAGAAGATGAAACACAAACATAAACCTGTGATCTCATAATTATACATGATTACAGCAAGATAAATCTGGAAGCAATCTATGCATTTTATCATTCAATTTAAAACTCAAATAAAAATCCCATTATTTAAATCGAAGATATAATCACAACATTTGTATTTTGATGAAGCAAATGATAGAT
>ML837298.1:29829-50659 GCA_009831015.1 Picea engelmannii | reverse complement strand
ATCTACATGGAGCAACCCCAGGGATTTATGAAGGACTCATCTTTGGTTTGTCGATTGAAGAAGTCCCTTTATGGTCTCAAGCAGGCTCCGAGGGCATGGTATGCCAAGATGGATTCCTACCTATTGTCACAGAACTTTGTATGTTGTAAATCAAACTCGAATGTCTACATGCTCAGGACGACTGATTCACTTCTAATTTTAGTTCTGTATGTTGATGATTTGTTGATCACCGGTTGCTCAACTTCAACGATTGCTGTAGTCAAGAGGATTCTACATGACATGTTTTTGATGATGGAAATGGTTCCACTACGCTTCTTCCTTGGACTCAAGATCAGTTAGGATGCATCAGGCATCAAACTATCTCAGGCCAAGTATTCATGAGATCTCCCTGAGACATTTCACATGATAGGCTGCAAGTCTTCTCCGACTCCTTTCCTATCAGGAGTCAAACTTGAGGATGGAAGGGAGACTCCACTGGTTGACAACACACTGTACAAACAACTAGTGGGGAGCTTGTTGTATCTCACACACTCCAGACCAGACCTCTCCTATGTAGTTGGCAGAGTTTCCAGGTTCATGCATGAGCTGCATGAGCTACATTGGAAGGATGCAAAGCATATCCTTTGATATGTACAGGGCACCATCACCTTTGGGATTCATTATGAAATAGACTCTACATTAGATTTCATCAGGTTTACTGATTCCAACTGGGCTGGTGATAACACTAGTCGCAAGTCCACATCTGGTTACTCACTCAGTCTTGGTTTCGAGCCTATCTATTGGTCGAGCAAGAAGAAAGCTGCCATTTCTCTGTCTTCAGCCGAGGTAGAGTGCAAAGGGGTAGTTAACATAACCATTCAAGCTATGTGGCTACAACATTTTCTCACTGAGTTGGGCATTCAATTTCATCGGCCGATCGTCATCTGGTGTGACAACCAGAGCACTCTGAAGTTCTGTAGAGATCCAGTTTAGAGGCAACGGACGAAGCACATCGAGATACACATGCACTACATTCGAGACTTAGTACACAAAGGGATCATCAACTTACACTTCTATCCTTCAACAAAATAGAGGACATACATCTTCACCAAGACCTTCACTGAGCATAAGTTCCATTCTCTGCGAAGTCGTCTTGGAGTGAAGGACACAATTTCCTAGCAACTGTAGTTCTTCTTTTTACATACATTGTACCTTGAGGGGGGGGTTTTACCATGAGGTTTTCCCTCTTTCCTCACTTTATTTTCAGTGTATCTTTTGTATTTGGGTACCTAACATGGCCTCCTTGCCGGGACCCATTCTTTATTTTCACCATAGTGATGTTCAGGGGGGGTGTTGGAGTTACTTCACACACACCTATGATTTATTTTTCCTAACATTTTTCCTTGTTTATTAGTCATAATTAGTCATTATCCAATATCCTATATTTTAGGGGAGAATATTCCACCTGGAGAATATTCTCTTTCAGTTGAAACTTCAGTTTGACTAGTTGAGTTGAGTTTAGATGTTGCATTGGTTTTATCACCATGCAACATTGGGATAATCACCATGATAATTCGACCTTGCCTTGGTATCATCACCAGACTGGTGCATTACTCATGATTCCCTAATCTCCTCCTCACTTCACTTTGTTTCAGTTAGTTAACTAAAGACTTGTTGACTAGTTAACTCAACTAGGTGGCAGTTCACTCCCGTAACTTCCTGAGAGACTAGACTAGGTGGTAGTTCACTCCCGTAACTGTTGGTGTGTGTCTAGATCACTCTAGACCACCACTATGGCACATTGGTTCTCCTCCAGTGTGCACTCATTGAGTTATATAGAGTATATCATGTGTAAATTATTCATTATTCATAACGGTTAATGAGAATTCTTTCATTCTTTCTCTCCTCTTCTTCTTTCTCAAATTATCTCTGCAAATGTGTGTATTATTGTTTAGCTAGATATATTATGTGCAGGTTCAACACATTTACAGATTATCAAGATTACTTTATGGTACATTCAATGGAAAGGGGTGATCATATACATCATTTGAGATTTTTTTTTGAAAGATGTAGATTGTATGGTATTTCTCTAAATCCAAAGAAGTGTTTGTTCGCTGTAACTCAAGGAAAATTATTGGGCCACATTGTATGTAAGGAAGGGATTTGTATAGATCTGAAAAGAGTTAAATAAATAAATGAGCCTAATCCCCCAACATCCAAAAAGGGAGTGCAATCATTTTTCGACAAGATCAACTTTATGCGAAGGATTGTGCCTGATTATGCAAGTATTGTAAAGCCAATCGATTTATTGCTGAAGAAGGAGCAGAGGTTCGAATGGACAATAGATACTCAAGAGGCATTCAATAACATTAAAGGAGAAATCACCACAACTCCAATCCTTATTAGTCCAGATTTTCAAAGGGATTTCATCATCTATTCCTTTGCTACAAAGACTGTTGTTGCATCTGTTATTACTCATAAGAATACCAAAGATGAAGAAATCCCAATCAGTTTCATGAGCAAAAACTTACATGACTATGAATTGAGGTACTCATAACTGGAAAAACAAGCTTGGGCTCTTGTAAAAGCAATGACACATTTCCGAACGTACATATTGAACTCCCATGTTATTGCTTATGTTCCCTCATCACCAGTAAAAATGATTCTAAACCAATAACCGAGGGAAGGAAAATGGGCCAACTCGTTAGAAAAGATACAAGAATATGATATCTATATTAAACCTTTAAAAGCTATCAAAGGACAAGGATTATGCAAGATCATTGCGAATGAAGATTCGGTCGATGGAATGATTTCAACTTCAGTAGGAGAACCATTAGATGATTCAGAATGGTATAAAGATATCATATTCTACTTAAGGTCCGAGAAATTTCCTGTCAATATGAACCCCAAGGAGATAAGAACATTGAAGATGAAGGTGAATTAATACATGCTCATTGTTGACATACTATTCATGAGAAATTATGATGGTATACTACTGATATGCATTGATGAAAAGAAATCCCAAGAACTAATAAGATAATTCCATGAGGGAATATGCGATGGAGACTTTGCACCTACTGCAACCGCCCATAAGATAATAAGATCTGGATTCTACTGGCCATCAATGTTCATAGACTCGTATGCCATGATAAGAAAATTTGTGTCCTGCCAACAATTTTCAAGAAAAATGAAGAGATCTGCGATGCCCTTACAACCCGTAATTGTGGAACAACCATTCTCCCAATGGGGACTCGATGTTGTCGGGCCAATTAATCTAAAGTCTAGCAAAGGGCATATGTACATTCTCACAGCTACATATAATTTCACGAAGTGGCTGGAAGTGGTGTCGTTAAAGAAGGCTAATTTTGAAGAGCTAATTAAATTCCTCAAAGACAATATTCTGTCAAGATTTGGTGTCCCTGATAAATTGATCACAGACAATGGTTCGATTTTCATCGGGTCGAAGTTTACAGAGTTTTGTGGTGAATATGGAATCATCATGGGTCAATCATTGAATAATTATCCACAAGGTAATGGCCTTGCTGAATCCACAAACAAAACACTTGTTCAGATACTGAAGAAAACCATTGACAAGAACCAAAGGAATTGGCGTCTGAAGATGACAGATGCATTATGGGAAAGCAAAACGACTCCAAAGGACAACACTAGGATGTCTCCACATCTATTGGTTTATGGAAAAAAAGCTAAAATGTCGATTAGCCTTGAGATCAATGCGTTGGTCTCTGTGGTTAATACCGAAGATACAGAAGACAGTTCATCCATCCAAAGGAGAATCAATCAGTTGCTAAAATTGGAAGAAGAACGAAGGAAATCCCCGAATCAAACTTCTCAGAGGCAGCAAAGCGTCAAAACATATTTTGATCAGAGCACAACTGTAAATAATTTCCAAAAGGGAGAGATGGTGCTACTTTGGAGCAAGGCCAAGGAGAAACCGTCCATGCATACAAAGTTTGAAGCACTCTGGATCGAACCATACGTCATCGAGAAGATCTTGGGTTTTAACTCTTATATGCTCCAAGACATGAAGGGTAAAATATTAATGTTGCCTGTCAACGAGAAACATTTGAAAGGTTTCTTCTCTTAAGACTTTGTCATTCTCATTGTACATAGTTTTATTTTACAATTTGTATTTTCTTACTCTGACTCCATAGCCATATGGGTGGAAGCACATGGTCACGAGAGATTATGGATTCTTGACAACCCACCAGAGGTCATCATACCACAGTAGGATCTTGTTGTTGAGATCAATTCCTGCTTCCGAAATTTCCCTCCCCTTTTCTATTTTCCCAACTTATTTTCTCCCTTTCTTTTCCCTCTTCTATACTTACCCAAATTCCCCTTTTCCCTTTTCCCTTCTTTTCTCCCTTTCTAGTTTTTTATACTTAGTCATTTTTCCAAAACGGCGGGTTCATAGGTTCACAGGTTGGTGGACTCGTGGATCCTCATATCTAATGCACACTCCCATGTATTGAGTCCGATTGATCACCGTATCATCCTATACTTAACCGCTTCTGCAATTTGCGGGTTCCCGGGTTGGCAGGGTCAAGCTTTCATATCCCATGTTGCGTGATATACATTTTTCATCCAAAAGATCCATGATATACATTTTGACCATCAAAATCCACGATCTCCCAAGTATCTCATCCCTCCTATGTTGAGTCCATTTGACTGCATCATAACACTTAGCCAATTTTCAACATTCTGTAGTCGCGGGTTTGCGGGTTGTTGGGTTCACAAAAATACCAAATCATTTCTCTTGTCTGTCACTGCCACCTTCACGCTTTTCCCAATATGCATGTAGTATGGTTTGATGCAAATAACTCATCATGTAGGCCCCGTAAGTATTTTAATTAATAGGATAAGGACTCGATGAGATTTCTGAGTCCTTATTAAACCACATTAAATCATGATTTGTGGAAAATTATATTATATCTCTCAAGTGCTCATTTCAAATATTATCTGGATTGAAATAACGCTCTCGTCAACTTATGGCAGTAAGATCTTGACAACAGTTCTGTGAATATACTTTGAACATTTTCGGATGAGAGGACCAGATATTTCAATGGTCTAGAGTGTACTCTTATTATTCATCCCCTTCTGCTCAGAAGGAAGTAATTTGGATGTCTGAAATTGCTCGTGCAGGCTGTGTTCATGAAGTTTTTTACTGAAAGGAGATGGTTTCCCGGTGCACTAAGAAGTATATACCAAGTCATTGGATGATTCAACTCCAAGCCCATTCTCCCATCTCTCTTTCACCTCAAGTGTTTCGTAAAATGCTGAAACTCCCATAGCCAACACTCACCTTCAAAGGTGAAGATTGCAGGGACTTCTTGAAAAAACATGCAAACAAACTGGATCTCTTACCTGAATTATTGGAGAATATTGCGTCCATCTCTGAAGATATTACCAGGTTGCAGGTCAAGTTGTTCAAAAACCCATTTCGGGAAATTGCCTTGTTATTTACCAGAGTTACGGGCCAAGAAAAAACTGCTAGCATTTTCCGTATGATTGTTTACATATTATATTTTACTGTCAAGGAGAAGGCCATTTTCAATTGGGGGAATTTGATTTCCATTGAAATCTCTTCCCAATTGTCTCAGTATAAAAATATTAAGAAATTATTTATGTCTTCTTATTTGTTTTTTGTGATAGCACATTGCTGTCGATTTCCTAAATTGTCTATATGCAAGAAGGTGAATTGTGAATTTGACCCCATGACCTTTTGGTACCAAGCGTTATGGAGGCACAAAGATTCCCTGCATTTTTATGAGGTTTTCAATGACTTTGTCTCTATTCTTAAAGAATTGTTGTTCGGAAAGGATACCCCAAGGATATCCGCTCAGTCTAGTAAATTCCTGGATAGAAAGGGGACTTTGGAGCAAATGGAAAATTACAATGTCATCATGATTTTCAGTTCTAAGGAAAATCCATCCTTTCTTCCATGACATATATCTGATAGAATGTTTTTTTTTAAAAGTTGCAAGGAAATATAACTTTTGGATGCACTTTTTTCATGAAAAACGAAAATATAAGTTCATACCTTTGCCTTGGAGAATTGAGGATTTTGTATTAAGAAATATGAACAAAATTGATGAATTTGAAATTATAATATAATTAAATATAATTATATTATAATATAATTAATAAAATGATAATTTGTGGTTAAGTATAGTTAATCCTTTTCCCCGGTAAATAAATAAATTTGCATACGTTTAGATATATATGTTAAATTACGTGAAAATGTGGCATGGAGGAATTGAATTATATAACTTAATTAAGGTTAATCAACTTAAGTATATAATGGATAAATTATCCTCATTATGCTATAATATAATTACTCTGAATTATCATATGAGTAATTTATTGAGTTAGTGTTAAACTACTTCTAAGAGGGAAAAGATAAAGTAAAGATTTTGGTAATTATTGGGGCATGGGTATTAGGTTAAGCGAAAAATTTATACCCATCCCTTAAAAAGGTACTTATGGGTCGGTTGTGTGACATAGTGGTATGAGAGCGGGAAACAACACTTGGCCTGCTTGGGCTCATGAACGAGTCACATAAAATTTTATTAGAGAAATTTTAAGGGGTAACACCCTATCTTACCTCATTCATAAGAAGCTTATTTAAACCACTAGTGAAGAGAGGAATGAAACTTTCTGTTGCTGTTATATGTTTTAAAAATATGAATTGTGTGTTGCTAGTGTTCCAAATAAGGAAGCTAACTTCACCTTACAAATTGTATGTGATGTTCATAAACTGGTAGATAATTAACTAACAAAAAATGTTTTATCATCACTCAAATAGTCAGTGGACAGCAGGAAAACTACAACGTAAAGAATGGTGACACACCATGAGTTGGGGGAAATCTCGCACAATAGAGAAGAAGAATATGATGAGGGGAGGGTGATGGAAACCCCTCTAGATTTGGATGAAACTGTAAGAAGCCTCATGGTGGAATTGCAAAGTTGTAAGGATGACAATGAAAGGCTGATAAAATAACACAATTTTTTTTTTGAAATTAATGCAGTCCTACTGCAAAGCCTATCAGATATACAAAGGAAATTGCAACATGGACTAGCATCTAGTAATGTAGACATACATCATACTAAGAAAACCCAAAGTCCACCTAAGATGCAAAAGCATGGTCCTGAAAGTGGACACACAAGGAGGAGAACCTCAAAGAAGGCCCAACATGGAGCCAAGAGACATTCAACTGAAGAATCCTCTAGTGAGGAAACTGACAACTCCAAGGAATTTTCTAGTAGTGAGACTATTTCAAATTCCCAGAGGAGAATAAAGAAGAGGAAACATTCCAAGAGCCATGACACTGAAGAGTTTAAGAAAGCCAAACCAACCGCTTTCAATGGAGATATTAAAAAGAGGGAAGAAGCAGAAGTTTGGATACTTGGCTTAAAGAAGTACTTCAGAGTCCATGACTACTCTGAAAACTTAAAGGCACGAATAACCATTTTCAACTTGAATGGAAAGGCCTTCATTTGGTGGGAGGACCTTATGAATGTGAAAGGAATCCATGATAAGGATTTGTCATGGAAACATTTTGAGAAATACTTCAAGAAGAAGTATCTTTTGGAAAAATACTTTGATGGGAAGACCAAGGATTTCTATGAACTCAAGCTAGGACAACTCACAATAGATGAATATATCAAAAAAATTTCTTGAGCCGATGAGGTATGTTCCCTACAGAAAGGATGAAAAGTTAAAGATGCAACGATTTATTGGTGGACTGCCTTAGTCCTTCCGGGACATAATTGAATTTGATTAACCTAAGACTTTAGAAGAAACTATCTGGAAGGCAAGGCACTGCTATGAGCAATTCAAGAATAAGGCAGAACCTCATAAGGACTGGAAGAAGAAAAGTAATTTCGGGTTCAAGAAGAAGGGGTTTAAATCCTCAATATTTAAGAATCATGGGAAAATATCTAAGATGAGACTTCCTACTAAAGTGTATATCAACATAATTTTCCATCTTAGAGTGGTAATAAACCCTTTGGATCATCCCCAGGTAATACTGATAATACAAAGAGAGAACCCTTGAAATGTTGGGGTTGGGGATAAGAACATATGCTGAGGGACTACCCACATAGGAAACACGATAATAGGAGGGTCTACAACATACAAGAGGCTACCATAGTCAATGATGTGGATAGGATCATGCCACAAATTTATGCAGCCATGGATAATATACAAGATGTCCACCAAGCTTCAGTGGTGGAGATGGAAGGTATGATTTCCAACCATCTAGTTTCCATTTTAATTGATCTTGGTTCTAATCTGAGTTATGTTTCCCCTCAAACTGTTGAGAAATGTAAATTGTAGCAAGTAAAAAAATGCTAAATCATGGCTGACACAACTAGCCACTAGAACCAAACAAAAGGTAACATAGGTCATACCAACATGCCAATTTATTATGAATGGATTACCCACCCAAACAACCCTAAACATGCTCCGTTTTGGATATTATGACTTGCTGATTGGCATGGATTGGTGTTGGCATAGGGGAAAACCCAGGGTTCAACGCTTAAACAATGCACCAACAAAAGCCTAACTATTGACCCTTTCGACAACACCTGCGAAGCAAATGCAGTCTCACCCAAGGTAGAGGCAGGGGGGGTTACAAGATTCAAGTGTCTGTAACCAAGATAAGACATAGATCTGTGATTATAACACCTCGCAGAGTACTTAGGGACAACACATATTAACTCATTATCTTTATTCACATCGCAGATCAAACCCTAAGTACAAATCGATGCAGTAACAATGATAACATACACTTTTCACTTAGCATCATAAGTTATATATAACACATTCAACACAGACAAAGAACTAAGCATTCATAGATCTATCCATCATTCATTACAATCAATGCACTAAGCAGATCTACAACATAAATATCATAACACAAAGCAAACCATCAACAGATGATATACTTGGTTCACCCTAGTGTGGGGCTACGTCCACCAAAGACTTCTTGCTCTTTTATTAGTCTTCAATCTCTTACATTTCTATACTCCTATGCACTAAGCCACAGAGCCAAGCTTTACACTGGACAGGTGATCTGCACACCATACACTAGATCCACCTTCCCAAAATCAGGTCAAGGCACAAAGCCAACTCCTCTTCTAAGCACATAGCTTTACATACATGGTCTGTTGCACCAAGCAACTTAGAACTACTTGCCTCTTGCACTTAGCTACATACGACTACTTTTTGAACATAGCCACTTCCTACTTCTACATTACATCCTTACATATTTATACATTTAAAAAGGCCTAATCATGGGTAAACCCATGGGATGACATCCCAAAACCCATTAAATAAACCCTAATGAACCCCTTGCTGGGTCCACAAAATGAGTGAGATCCCACGATCTCAGCTCTGCCTGGGTGCTCCATCTTCGACCAGCCTGTCGATGTCCAAAAAGTGGTCAATCCTGACCAATGTTTCCTCAAAACTTGGTCGAGGTCCAACATGCCCCCAACACTCACCTGTGACTCATCCCAAGTCACTCAGATCTGGGTAGTGCTGCTTCGATGGCCTCAAGCTTAGATCAAGCTGCCTCGACTTGATGCTTCTCCTGAGCTTCCTTCTCAGTGAACTACTGGATCATTTTCTCTGTAATAGGCCCTTCCAGGCGCTGTTCCACTGTCGCAACCACTTGGTTCAGTTGTGATCCTTTCCCTTCGATCTCTTCAAACACCGCGCAGGCTTCCTCCTGCACCGGTTTTAGCCTCTATGTGGCCTCCATTACTCTGCCCTCGATGACAGTAATCTGTTGCTGGGCTGTGCGCTGTTCTTGTGATCTCTTCATTCTCTCAATCGTAGTGAGTGACCTCATCTGCGCTTGTACTGTCAGTTCCTGCTATTGCGCCTCCTGTAGATATGCTTCCAACTTCCTAAGCTCTGGGTATTCTGTGAGGCGTTCGTAGGTCTACACATTTCGGTCGCTTAGTTGCTTGCATTCTAAGGTGAGGATATTGATCCTTCCAATTGCGCTCTTAGAGGCTTCCTCCCTCTGATCGTTCACTTCCTGTAGAGTGCTAGGTACTGCTTGAAGCTCCAACTCAGTTACCCGTGCTTGAAGTTGCTGGATGGAATCAATGAGCCTCATCACTTGGACCTCAACTACTTTTTGTTCCTCCTGTGCTGAGCCTGACATAGAGCAAAGTGCTTTTCTTACCACTTTCTTGATTTTAGTCTGCTCTGCGATCCACTAGTCCTTTTCCTTATGTATTTGCACTTTGTCTCCCTCGAGCATTACTCATAAATCATCTCTCTCATTTTCATATGCGATTACACAGTACCGTGCAACTCGAAGTTGCTCCAAGATATCCTCTTTCTCTTTCTTCAGGGCTTCTATAGCCTATTCCTTCTCTTCTTGGACTCCTTGAAATCGAGCCTCTATTGCATTTGCCAATCTTCAAAGTTGGGCAGGTTCATCCCGCAACTCTGTAGTTTTTGATGAGGAGGGCGCAATAGGGACTGCGTGGACTAAACAAATGGCTTCTTGCACTTCGCTCAACTCCCTTTCCATTATGCCATAGAGTTTGTCCTGCTTCGCTCAATATCTCTACAGGGTGTCCTCAGAAGAATCCTCCATCACTCTGCGGACTAGGATTATATCATCTTCTGTGAGGGTGGCTTCCCTCTGGGGTTTACTGGTGCAGGTATTCTTTCTTGCTAAGGGTTTCTGCGGAGAACCCTTCCTCTTCTTCTGTGTTTCTATCTCGGTAGGGGGGTCCTTCGACTGTGTAGCTTCACATTCTCCTTATTTTTCTCCTTCTTCCCCTCCTACTTCCTGATTTACTTCATCTCCTCCTCCTCCTGCGGGTGAGCCAGGCCCACTTTCCTCCGAGGCACTGTCCTCCTCATCAGTTTCTATGTCTTGGACTTCCTCCTTTATCTTCTTCTTCTTCGCGCTAGTCTATCCTTCATGCTTGACCCGGGTGACCAAGGGGCTTCCGATGATGTCAGGGTCAAAGAGTTCTGCATCATCAATCAATATAAGGAACTCTGCAGACCATTCCTTGGTGATCTCCACCATATCTTCGTCGGTCAGCTTATTGTAGGATTGTAATTTCTCCTTGCTCTCATCCCTGCATGCAATGATATAAATGAAGTGCCGATCTGCACAAAACTTAGCTAACAGTCTGTACTAGTGTATTGTTCACGGTGTCATGTGTGGGAAATATTCAATAGAAACCTTCAGCTGCTGATAATAGGCGTGGAATACTGCGTTCGACTGCCACTACTTTGACATGTCATTCATGTACCACATAGTGGATAACTTCACGGCCAATGGCTCCAAAGGTTCAATCTCTGGGAAGACATCTCCTTTCAGCATTTGCCAGGCGACAAATACGATCAACACCAACAACCAGCTAAAATGGAACTCGTATCCTTGATCTTGCGCTTCGTGGTAGTCTTTCTCGAGCTTGTTGACGAGGTAGCTAGCCCAATTCATTTGCATCCTCGCCACGCATTTTCCTGCAAGGTCCACCATGAATTCGGTGCCCTGTGTGGGGTGGTTCTTTCTGAAGAGCTTTCCAACTATGAGATGATAGGCTAGGCGCACTGCCCCATCCTATATGGAGGATACCTTGTAGCCTCGATTTCCCTTCTCAACTTCACTGTATGCCTCCTTAATGCGCCGTGCCAGGGAACGATCCAAGGTCTTCCCTGGGTAGAACTGCTGAGGGTCGAGGCCCTACATGCTCAGTCCTGTGATCAGGTGGATCAACATTAGATCTATAGTAATGCACCTGTTGAGCCACAAATATCCTCCATGATAACATGACAAGAGGAGTTTAACACAAGAGTTAACCTCCTGATGTTGGCTGAAGTGAAGGATCTTCATTACGTTCAGTATCGTGGACTACGCAAGATCCTTAATCCACGACTGGGAGACTATGAGAGGATTCTTCCCAGTTTTCTTCAATATATATCTGTGGGGCCCGAGCATCGCATAGTTCTTTCTGTCTCCAAGGTTGAAATCACTGTTCTTCAAGGATGGGATTTGTCCCAACTGGCTTCCTTCTATGCGTATCCCCTTCGGGATGCACACGGTGATCGATGTATACTCGAAGTCCCGTGGAATGATGTTGTGGTTAACCGCGTTGGCCAAAGGCGGGATTTAATCGAGTAAGATCGATGGGATCTGCTTCGCATTAGCCAGATCATCACGATGATTACTTCACTTCTCAGTAGCAGGGTCGACACGTTTCGAGCGATGTTCGGTCAAGGGGGATGCCTGTAGTCCTCTAGTCAATGATGTCTGTACTCCCTCAGACATAGCTTTATCAACCATAAAATTTTTCAGAACCTCTTTGACAGATTTCTCTAGCTCTGTGTGCTCGGTCGACATTCTCACTGTTAACAAATAAGTCGGGGTAGGTAAGTGGATAGCGGGGCAAACAACAAATGGCGAGGTCTGATAGCACAGTTCGACACACACAATCACTTCTCTGTTAGCTCATATAATCACGGGTGGAAAAAAGTGGTCTCGATGCAGCGTCTGATGGGTTAAATAAGCAAGTGTCATAACATATTCCTCCAACGGGAAGGAATGCCTCAATCAATATGAATCGGTTCGTTAGGGCGTGGTCTCAACGTCCCAGACACGGTCTAGTCACCCATAAATGTGTTTCCTAGTCGTTTGAAGTGTCGCTCTAACGGTCAGGGCGCCTCTAACGGTCATATAGCTTCGCCGGGGTGAAGTTCTATTATGTGTGGTTCTACTGTTCCGGTGAGGTTCAGAGCCTGCAAGCCGGCCTCCTACAAAGTCTTCTCTGGATGTTCCTGTAGTTTTTCTAACTTGGCTTTCTTCTTACTGAGCTTCCTTGCCTTCTTTCCTGCGATCCAATTCTCTGGATTCCTTGTTCTATTCTTATTCTTATCTTCTCTTAGCATAGTGGCTTCACGCTGTTGATGAGATTTCAAAGGGTTCAAAGGTAATACATCTTTTCTTATTATTTCTTGAGTGGATATACTTTCTTCTTGCAAGGATAAGTCCTTCACACCTTCTTGCGCTCTTTCAACTTCGACAACTAATTCTCTTTTGTTCTGCTCCTTCGACTCAACTTCTCGTTCTTCTATCAGTCGATCTATTCTTCTAGCTATGAGATCCCTTAGTTTTTGCTTTTTCTTTTCTGTATCTTCTTCCTCTGCTTTCCTTCTGGTTTGATACTTCTCAATCCAAGTCGTTCCTAACAAAAGAAGAAAATGGGCGTAGTTCTCAACTAACCTAATAAATTCAAATTCCTCTTCTGTTGATGTTCCACGGATGATAACAGGTACATTAGTAACTCTTCCACATAGGACTATCATATTTCCTTTAAAAAAGCCTATCCTTCCCAGTGAAGGTACCACAACATGCTTTCCCAAAATTTTCCAAGTGCTTTCTGTTATAATATTCACTTGTGTTTCTTCATCCAAGACACAGTCTATGTCGAAGTCTTCTATTCTTGTACTTATGCGCTCTTTTTCTTTCAAGATCTCTGATAAACTGACATCTTTGTGGTCATCCATTACTTCCTTTAACTGTACTAACATAGTTTGAGCTTTCTCTGATTCTTTCTCTTTATGATTCTCTAATATGGTCTTATTTTCTTGACTCATGTTCATTTTTTCAACTTTAGCAATCATCCTTGGACAATCTTCAACTTTATGACCAACAATTTTACAACATAGACAAATAGGACCTGCACTAGGGCATTCCTTAGCAAGATGTCCTGGTCTTCTGCAGTTATATCATAGTGTCAAACCTTTTTTTCTCTTATACGTTCCCCAACTTCTATTGTACTGCGCACTGGGATCACAGTGATGGACCTACAATCTGCAAAAATTCTTTCTAGGTTTGTGCATCCACTTATTAGTCCAAAAATTCTTTCTATTCATAGGAATAACATATCTTTCTCTATTTCTATCAAATTCATTTAGATCAACTCTTTCTTCTAACTATACCCTAGCTTTCAGAATATGACAAAATCTATCAAACATACCTAGATTTATACTTTCGAAACAAAATTTTCCACTTATATTACTTTTATCAAATCGTAAATATTTTACCTCTTTCAAGATCTTACCTCTTTTCTTCAGATCGGGTTTTTTTTCTTAGCATAGAGCTTCGCAAGTCAAGTAGAATACTACACACTACAAAAACAGATCTACGCACATAGCTTCTCTTTTCTTTCAGTTCCCAGCAATCATAGTGTCATGTCCTATCAACAAAACCATTTGCTGTCACAGGGGAAGACCCAGGGTTCAACGCTTAAACATCACACCAATAAAACCCTAACTACCGACCCTTTCGGCAACACCTGCGAAGCAGATGCAGTCTCACCCGAGGTAGAGGCAGGGGGGGGTTACATGAATCAAGTGTCTATAACCAAGCTGGGACACAGATCTGTGATTATAACACCTCACAAAGTACTTAGGGACAACACATATTAATTCATTAGCTTTATTCACATCGCAGATCAAACCCTAAGTACAAATCGTCGCAGTAACAATGATAACATACACTTCGCACTTAGCATCATAAGTTAGATCTAACAAATTCAACATAAAAAAAACACAAAGCATTCATAGATATATCTATCATTCATTACAATCAATGCACTAAGCATATCTACAACATAAATATCATAACACAAAGCAAACCATCAACACATGATATACATGGTGCACCCCAGTGTGGGGCTACGTCCACCAACGACTTCTTCTTCTTTTATTAGTCTTCAATCTCTTACATTCCTCTGATGATGTGCACTAAGCTATAGAGCCAAGATTCACACTGGACAGGTGATCTGCACACCATGCACTAGATCCACCTTCCCAAAATCAGGTCAAGGCACAGAGCCAACTCCTCTTCTAAGAACATAGCCTTACATACACGGTCTATTGCACCAAGCAACTCAGAACTACTTGCCTCTTGCACTTAGCTACATACTACTACTTTTTGCACTTAGCCACTTCCTACTTCTACATTACATCCTTACATATTTATACATTTAAAAAGGCCTAATCATGGGTAAGCCCATGGGACGACATCCCCAAACCCATTACATAAACCCTAATGAACCGCTTGCTGGGTCCACAAAATGAGTGAGATCCTGTGATCTCAGCTCCACCTGGGTGCTCCATCTTCGACCAACCTTTCGATGTCCAAAAAGTGGTCAATCCTGACCAATGTTTCCTCAAAACTTGGTCGAGGGATAACAATTGGTTGGATACCCATAAAACCAATTTGGACTGTTACAATAAAACTTTAGAGTGTGAAGATGAAGAAGGGAGAAAAATAACCCTACAAGGAATTCAAAATCCCGTCTCAGTGAGACAAATATCATCCCTTCAAGGGAAGAAGTATTGCAGAAAAGGATGTCCCTTGTATGCAATACAAGTGTTGAACACTGTTGAGAACAATAAACCAAGCTTAGAGGACCATCCCATATTAAGAGATTATAAATATGTATTTCCATAAGAGGTACTAGGTCTACCTCCAAGAAGAGATTGATTTTTCAATAGAACTTGTACTCGGAGCAGTGCCAATGTCTACAACACCCTATAGAATGAGTAAACCAGAGATATTTGAGCTCAAACTATAGCTAAAGGAGATGTTGGACAAAGGTTACATTCGACCTAGTGTGTATCCTTGGGGAGAACCAAATTTTTTTGTGAAGAAGAAAGATGACACACTCAGGTTGTGCATAGACTATAGACAACTCAATAAGATGACCATTAAGAATAAGTATCCCTTGCCTAGGATCGTTGACTTGTTTGACCAATTAAGGGTTTCTACAATTTTCTCCAAGATTGATTTGAGGTCTGGATACCATCAAGTCTAAATTAAGGATGAAGACATCCACAAAACAACATTTAGAACAATATATGGCCACTATGAATTTGTGGTGGTGCCATTTGGGCTTACCAATGCACCAACCACTTTTATGTGCTTAATGAATAATGTACTCAGTAAGTTCATGGATAGATTTGTGTTGGTTTTCATTCATGATATCCTAATCTATTCTAAGAGTAGGGAAGAGCATGAAGAACATCTCAAGTTAGTGCTTCAAGTGCTAAGAGAACATCAACTTTATGCTAAGTTTAGTAATTGTGACTTTTTCCAAAAACAATTCCATTACTTAGGCCATGTTATTTTTGAAGAAGGAGTGGCAATTGATCCTAACAAGATTAAATCCATTATGGATTTTCCTACCCCAAAATATGTATCTGATATAGGATCCTTTATATTCCTAGCAGGATACTATAGAAGGTTCATAAAGGGAATTTTCAAGATTGGATGCCCAATCACCTCCCTTCAGAAAAAGGGAGTTAAATTCATTTGGACATCAAAATGTGAAGAGAGATTCCAACAACTGAAATACCTTATAACCAATGCACCTGTGATGAATATTGCAGACCCAAACAAGGAATTCCTTGTGTGTATGTATGCTTGCAAGGAAGGGCTCAGAGAAGTCCTTATGCAAGAAGGACATGCGATTTGCTACGAATCCAGAAAATTGAATGAGCATGAAATCAATTATGTGACCCATGATTTGGAATTGGCTGCATAGTACATGATTTAAAAATGTGGATGCATTACCTCCTAGGTAGAATATTTGTGCTTATGACAGACCATAGTGGGTTGAGATATTTTTTTAATCAACCAAAACTCAATGCTATACAAGCTAGGTGGATGGCTTTTCGCAGTGAGTTTGATTTTGAAATGAAACATATTAAAGGAAAATAAATTAGGGTGGATGATTCCCTTAGTAGAAGTATGAAAGTGATTCACTTGGCAGCTGTGAGCACCTGTGAATGTGACATCAAGGAGAGAGTGAAAATTGCACAAGAAACAGATGCATTTTTCAAGACTATAAAATTATACCTAGAATAAGAGCCCACAGGGCTGAAGTATGAGGGCTATCAAATTTTGAATGATGACCTGCTAACTTACAAAGGTAGGTTGTATATTCCAAATTGTGAAAAATTTAAGAGGTTCATAATGTATGAACTACATAAAATACCATATACTGGTCATCCTGGTTATCAGAAAATGATCACAACCACTAGGAAACTATTTTATTAGCCCGAACTGAAAAAAGACATAGCTGATTACTCAGCTAAATGTTTAGAATGTCAGCAAGTTAAGGCAGAGAACCAACATCCAATAAGGTTGTTGTATCCCCTACCAATTCCAGAATGGAAATGGAAAACCATCTCCATGGATTTCATCACAGGGTTACCAAAATCAACCAAGCAGAATGACGCCATTATGGTAGCTGTGGACAAACTAAGCATGGTAGCTCACTTTATTCTCCTCAAGTCAACTTGAAAGGAAATAGATATTTCCATTATTTTCATGAAATAGATATTTAGACTGCATGGCATGCCTAAAGAAATCACATCAGACATAGATACAAAATTTACTTCAAATTTTTGGGAATCTTTGTTTGCAGGTTTTGAAACTAAATTACTATTTAGTACAAACTATCACCCTCAAACTAATGGGAAGACAGAGAAGGTAAACCAAGTGTTAGAGGACATGTTAAGGATTCATGTGATGCATCATCCCAAGAGGTGGGAATAATACCTACCACTGGTAGAGTTTGATTATAACAATGGATATCAAGAGTCATTGAAGATGAGCCATTTTGAGGCCCTCTATGGTAGATAATGCAATATTCCAATTAGCTGGAATAACCCCGTAGAAAAAATTACACTCATGCGAGATATGATAAAATAAATGGAACAAAAAGTAGTTCAAATAAACAAAATATGAAAATAACTCAGGATAGATAGAAAATCTATGCAGACAGAAAAATGACTCCTAGAGAGTTCAAAGCAGGGGATCATGTGTATCTCCGAGTTAGGCCCAAAACAATTTCCTTGAGAATGGGAGATTTTGCCAAGCTGTCACCTCAGTATTGTGGACCCTTTGAAATTTTGGACAAAGTGGTACATGTAGCATATAGACTAGCACTTCCTCCCACAATGAAGGCACACAATGTTTTCCATGTTTCCTTGCTGAAGAAATATGTACATGGTTCTAATCATATAATTGATTGGTCTGTGATTTGGGTGGAACCAGAGGGGGAATTCCTAATAGAGCCACAATGCATAATAGACAAGAAATAAATCCCACTCAGGAACAAAACCATTGCATGGATCAAGGTGCAGTGGAAACACTTTGGTCCAGATGAAGCTACATGGGAAATGGAGGATGCCATGAAACATGCATGCCCATATTTTGTTTTACTCCTGTACATACATATCACATCGACAGGTAGAACATCTAGGATGATGTTCCTTTAAGGGGGAGGGGATTGTAATAATCCTCTTTCACCCAGCTTGTAAATACAATTATAACCTACTAAAATACTATGGGAAGACTGAATATGTGTGGATGTTGGAATTGCTGAACCTTTTTGTTATAAAAGGTAATGTATGTATTTTTGTTACTAATTAAAATGGAAAGTGTTGCATAACTGTTGAAGGGGTTTTCCAAGGTATATCATGATGCATGAGAGATATGGTGAGGGGAATCAACAATGGTTGAGATGACCCCCAACAGACCAGTACTTTACTAGATTTAAATTATTCAGACCCAGAACAATCCTCTGACCCAGAAAAATAAATTACCAATCAAGATGGTAGTTGGGAAGTCCTTCTCAAGAGTCAATTTGGAGATGGGAAGAGTACTCATCTGAAAACTTCCTGATGTTATTGGATAAATCCTTAAGTGCGGACACAAACTGATCTCCCTAGATCCACCTAGATCTAGAACAAAGCAAGACAGAATAATACTCTTTCCCTAGATTCTAACCATTGAATGAACTAAAAGGCAAGAACAAGTTACATACCTTATAATCGCTTCCGTTGGTCTTTGTTGCTCCCGCTTCACTCCAATGCTCTCGTACAGTCAAGACAAAAAAAATGCAAACCAAATGGAGTAAAGAAAGCACAATATATTCAATAGTGAATCTATGTATATGATCAAGGAGTTATACAATAAAGTAGAATCAACTTTATGGGAAAGGGACATATTACTGTATCATATTGATGGAAAGTAAAGATTACAACCTGAGCCTTGATGTTGCAAACTTCCTTTCAATGACCCTTGGCTTTGACACACACACTTTCTCACTTGTATGAAGAAGATCAACCACCTTTGATAACCTTGCTAGAATTCTTAGCTGCTGTAGCATCAGTCCTTCATACAGTCTTTCACTAATTCTCCAATGTCTCACTTAACCTTGTTTGATTCTAAACTTTTCCATGAGAATCCACTCAATATATAGGATATAATGAATTGGTTACTCAGATAAGAATGATCCCAAAATATCAGGAAGTCCAGTACTTAGATAACCATTTGAATTCCATCTCATCCTTCTAGAAGATTCCCTTCTAGAAGCTTTGAGAATTCCTCTTTTTCCCTTCTTTAGAAAGAGTTCGCACCCTAGCATTTAGACACAGTGCGAACTTCTCGAACCCTGGCTTAAGGAAGCCTGCGAGAATCATGCATTCTCGCAGGCAAATGTATTGGCAGCCTGCGAACCTTCCTCAAAAATGATATTTCTGGAAAGAGAAGAAAGTAACTTTTCTCAGGAGAAAGTTCTAATGAAGAGCCTGAGTATACCACCATCAATACATCATCATGACGACCAAAATTATGGGTAACAAAATGCCCCCCAAAATCTGAGATTGGAACTAGTGACAGTCGATAGACTTTGTAAGCTGCATGTCTATGTCAAGAACCAAGAGCACATCTAATCGGAAACCTGCGAACAACCAAGCATCTGCAGAATATCATATATATTAATTCTGAGGTAGGAATTTCCATACTAAGATCACAGACTGATGACATTGTAGACATAGGTCATGGCCACCAATCATACACTATGGATCCATACCGTCAAAATATAGCATAGCCACCAGAATAAATTGTGGATGCGAGAAATTTCAAATCAAGATGACATAGCCATGAAACATACACAGTGGATCTATGTGTCACAAATTATACATACTCCATCGCAACCTGGACAAAGATGACATCCAGGGTCTTCAATCTCGTTGCCCAAAGTACGAATCTAACCATGTGATTACATGTGTTGAAGTCGAACATGGCAGAAACCACTTGATTACCGGTCATTGATGAAACCGTTAACAAGTGCGAGGGAAATCACCATTGATGTCAATGACTCCCAAGGTACCATAGTAAAATCCATCGAGTGTGAATAAATGAGTTGATGTCAAACACGTGATGAAATCTTTCAATCAGGGGTCAATGATGTAAACCCACTGTCGAAAGCGAGGAAACCTGCCATTGAGGCATGCAAGCTCCAAGGTACCAAATAATTTCTAAGTCTTGATTCCGGATAATGAGCCGAAGTCGATGGAATAAAACTCGTCACAGGAGGGCCTTGATGTATACCTCATCAATGACACAAAATGAGTAACAGAGTTTGAAGGTGAAACAGAGCATTTTGCAAATTGGACCAGACATAAGGAAGGCCGACACGAAAGAATGGATAACTGCAGATGGCCGACTCGATATAGGTTTTTATATGGACTTCTCTTGAACATATGAATGACACGACCAATGATTTGGCAGCATTGACTCAAAGACGACACAGGAAATGACCTTGTAGCAAATCGAATGAGAGATAAATGGATTTCCCAAACCGGCTTCAAATGATGAATAGGGGGTGTCATGTTCAAGAGCGACACTTACTGCCAATCAATACGAAGATGAAACATATCCCTTTCCCAAATTCCCCCCCACCATTTCTGGCAAGTACCTCTTTATTT
>ML837298.1:18477-29642 GCA_009831015.1 Picea engelmannii | reverse complement strand
GTTGATATAAGCTCATCCTTCGGACGAGTCCCTCAGAGTATATTTAACGAACCCTAAGAAGGAGTGGTTCGGTCCCATCACAGGTCTGTCAATGTTTGTTTAACGAGTCCAGAGATAGAAAACTCGAAGGTTTTTCAAGATTATAGAGTTTTGGAAAAACACTTAAAAGAGAACTCTCTCATTTCCTTTTTCATAAGATAATCTGGATAAGACCGAAAAAGAGATAAATTATCGCTCACCAGACGCATATTTCAAATACATTAGCGAGCGTGAAAATAGCAAGGTCGCTCGACGATCTTTTCATGTTTAGAGAGTCTAAAAAGAGCTTAAAGAGGACTCCAGGGGGGTTCCTTTTTCGTATAACCTTGTTGAGCCCGAAAAAGTGATAAAACTATGCTCGATCACGTTCTTATGTATTTACGAACGTAAGAACGGATAAAAATGACGCTCGAGGTTTTATGTGAAAAACCATAAAAAACAATAAAAAACAGGCCATAATGAAGAAAAATATGTTCATACCCTTGTGTTTAATTATCAACGTCATCACACCTGCAAGTCATTACACTCATTTTGATAGTAGGGATTAGGTTTAACATATAAATAAACATAGAAAACCCAAAATGACATAGTAAAAAGTAAATCAAATGAGTAAATAGTCATTTTTACCATATCATTTCTCATTTCCACTTATTGAGCTCCAAAACCCCCTTTTTACCCTCTTTCACCTTTCGAGTTCGACGTTCATTTTCAGGAGCTACAGGAGACCATTCGACGAGCCATTTGCAGCATTAAGGTAAGCTCTTCATGCTTGACATTTTCATGGTTTAAATTTTTAATTTCATTGGTTAATTTATAGTTCCAAGTGGTGTTTGAACCCTACTTGTGTGTAGGCATTCTCGCAGGCAGCCCATACAGGGCCTGCGAGAATGATGCGTTCTCGCAGGTGAGCCTTAAGCCACCTGCGAGGTTCTCGCACTGTGCTAATGAGGCACTTGCGAGAACCGCAAACTCAATTTTTTTTTTAAATTTTTAGCCAATGAAAAAGTTCTAGATCATAAATAAAATCATTAATCCTCTTTTTATGTTCCTTATGCAGGTAAATAGCCATAAGAATAGTGCTTGAGTGGCGTGAAAGAGAACATGAAGAGGATAATGCAAATGCCGAGAATCATCCTCCCACCATAGCTGCATTGAGAAATTGTGGGCTCCTAAAATACTTCCGCATTCCTGGTATGAGGGCTCAAGTCAGACTTTTAGAGTACCTGGTCCCTATGTTGGACCCAGATCAACATGTTTTCAATGTAGGAGCACATACTTTGTCCATAGACATTGAGGACATATACTTTTTGACCGGATTGTCTCGGCATGGATACTATGTCAGTCTGATTGGTAGTAGAGGTGGCGGGCTAAAAATGAGTGAGTACTGCAATCAATACTGTGTACCTGAGGCTGAAAGGAAAAAAGAAAAAGTGGCTATATGGGGGGTACAAGACTTGACCCTTCGCAGTATCCTTTTCACGATAGCTCGGATGGCTGGGAGTTCTGCTCCACATATGGCATTGCAGAGCTACTTCCAGTATGCCATCGAGTGTACTGAGCCCCAAGTATTCAACTGGGCGGATGCTGTGCTTCGCAGTATCAAAAGACAATTAACTAAATGCAGGCGAGGTGAATTGAAACAATTTGGGTATGGATCTTTACTAGTGTCCTTCTTCCTTGAGAGGGTCCCCATGTTCAGACTACATGTTGAGTGGCGCATACCGGGTCCCAGGGATCCAAGGATGTTGAGATGGTGTCGGCTCATGGCCCGGCACGTGGCAGGACCAATCATCAAGTACGATGATATTTTCTTTGACTGGCTTCAAAACCAGATGTTGATGGTCGATGACTATGCTTATGCCGGGTTGGATTTTCGAGGAGATCTGGATTTGGCATTGCCTGATGACGCTCAGTGGGGTGACCTTGGTAAGAAGTACACGCATTTTCTCTTTTTAAATGTTTTTGAATTTTTATCATATTCAAATGTTTTTGTTTTATATATTTATCTGAAGACTAACACAAAATCGTTTGTTGACAACACAGATGTTGGACCGTATAGACCTCCTGTCACTTCTCCTATCCAGAGGCGAGGAGAGGTAGCAGAAGTAGCACCACAGTATGTTGAATATTATCAGGTGGTGGAAAAAAATTTAGAAGGCTTGACAACAGACATTCCAGATATGACTCTGGAAGAGGTTCCACGACGCGATCAACGTCACACTGTAGGAGTATCAACAGCTATGATTCGACTGCTCCGTAGGGTTGCTAGGGCAGTAGTGTGTTACCATGAACGTCATCCATGACGTCACTTTGTAGAAGCTATAAGCTTCAATTTTTGATATTTTGGTCTTCGGACAAAATTTTTGTAAAAAACAAACTCTTTTGATCGTTATATATACAGATGGCTTCTACCGGTTTACTTTATATTGTGTGAATTTTAATGTGTTTTATTTATAAATGATTCAAATGTCTTTCCAATACATAATTAGCCAATGCATCTGTTAATGTATTAAGACATCTAGGAATATGCTGATATTCAATGTGATCAAAATACCGTTCCAAGAGGCGAATTCGCAAATACACCCGTAACAAAGTAGGACTTCGAATAGAGTAGATATTACTTAGTTGTAGTACTACCAACTGCGAGTCAATTCGCACAACTAAATGACGAATTCCGAGCGATATAGCATCAACCAATAATTCAATAACGACGCTATACTCTGCAATGTTGTTGGTCGCACGACCGAGGCACACACCTCGTAAAGATACAAGTTCGTTTGTTGGGGCATATATTGCCCACGCAGCGAATGCAAGGTTCTGAGTACTATGGCTAGTGCCATCAGTGAAGCCAATATAGGGTAGCGAAGACTCTGACATCTGGAAATCAAACACAACGTCACATAAGGGCAGATACCAGATAACGACAAAAGAAATCTATAGTAACACACACAAAGTATGATACATTAAAATACATGTACCTGTGCACAAATGATTTATGCATAGTACTTCTTCAAGTATAACCCATTCCTGGGTTCACTCAAAGGGATACTGTCATAATCTACCAGCTCATACGCTCCTTTTTCCAAAACTCAGCGAACAATATAAGGACCTCGCCACATGGGTTCAAATTTTCCAGCTCCTAACACATCTCGATCCTGTTCATAGAGAAGAACAAGATGACGTTCAGAGAAAACGTGAGGCTTGACATGCTTGTCATATTGTGCCTTGACACGTTTCTTCTGGGCTTCTATTACTAGGGTGGCGTCACGTCGAGTCTCTTCTAATCACATTAGATACAATAGACGTTCCTCTTCAGCAGAAGTTTTGGGTAAGAGTTATACAACTAGCTTCAGAGAGGGTATCTCGCATTCTATAGGAAGAATGACTTCCACACCATAGACTAACAGAAAAGGCGTAAACCCAGTAGCGGATTTGACAGATGTCCGGTATGCCCACAATGCTGAAAACAACATTGTGTGCCAACTTGTTTTATGAATGCCTATCATCCATCGAAGCATAGTTATAAGAACTTTGTTGATTGCTTCGACCTGGCCATTAGCTTGTGGATAATAGGGCGTTGAGTTATCATGACGAAGACCCAAATTTTCCGTAAGTTCAGACATCATAAAATTCCTAAAGTGGCTACCGTGATCAGTAACGATAGCTTGGGGGACACCAAAACGAGCTATGATGTGATTAAAAAGAAATAACGCTGCGGTCTTTCCAGTATTGTCGAATGTCGGCATCGCCTCAACCCATTTTGTAAAATAATCAACAGCTACAATGATGTAACCATGCCCCCTGGCCGAGTGAGGGTGACATGTCATGAAATCGATGCCCCATTTTGCAAAAGGACCAATTGAGACCACAGGATGAAGAGGAGCAGGATGTGACTGGATTTTCTGATTGTAGGTCTGGCAGGCATGGCATTTCTGAATAGCAGTAATGCAGTCATTAAACAAATAAGGCCAAAAATATCCTGCGCGTAAGATCTTCTGGGCAGTAGCATACCCAGACATATGACCACCACATGCTCCAGAATGGCAGTCATTCAGAGCTTTCTCGGCTTCGTCAAATGTCAGACAACGTCGAAAGACAGAGTCAATTCCTCGACAGTAAAGAGTATCCCCGAGGATAATGTATTGACGCGCTTGATAGCGTATGCGACGTCGTTCAGTATTAGACAAAGCGGGCCGAAAAGTCTGGGTTTGGAGATAGATAATGATATCCCCATACCAAAGATCGTCAGTGCTAATAAGGAAAAGAGATTCATCAGGTAATGAATCTACTGCTACATTTTCCGTTGCAGAATGAGGAAAATCGCATATCAACTCAGCAAAAACTAAGGATTTCTTCGATTGGGCGCGAGCAAATTCCAAGTCGAACTCCTGGAGTATCACAATCCATTTGGAGTATTTGCCCCCTAGAAATTGACGTGTCAAAATGTGTTGCATAGGGTTGCAATGAGAAATCACCATAGTTTTACGTGAGAGGATATAATGCCGGAAGCGTTGAACGAATTGAACGACAGCCAAAGCCAGTTTTTCAACATGTTGATACTTGATTTCAGTGGGTGTGAGACTTCGACTCAAGTAGTAAACAACATGTTCATCGTGTGCATCATCCTCTTGAATGAGAACCATGCCAATAGTGTACTCTGAGGTAGGAAGATAAATGAAATAATCATGACTATAATCAGGAGGAAAGAGAAGCGGAGCTCGCGTGAGGGACAACTTCAAAGCCTCAAAAGCATTGTTGGAAATGGTATCCCAAACGAACTCTGTATCTTTCTTTAATAATCGCATAAAACCATGAGTAATCTCGACGTAATTAGGAATGAAACGACGAAGAAAATTCGCTTTCCCATGCAAACTTTGCAACTGGCGCAATGCAGAAGGAGGAGGGAGATTAAGAATCACCTCAACCTTAATAGGATCCACCTGGATCCCGTGACGTGAAACGATAAATCCTAGAAGACGGCCAGATTCTACGCAAAAAACACATTTATGAGGATTTAAACGTATACGATAGAACCGACAGCGAACGAAAATAGCTCGGAGGTGGGTAGGGTGATCGACTCTGCGCATAGAATGAGCTGGTAAATCGTCCAAATATGGTTGAACGATATGCTTTATATCATGAAAAGCATAAGACATATCCCGTTGAAACGTGGCGCCCACATTCTTAAGACCGAAGGGAATTTTTCTATATGCAAAAGTACCCCAAGGACAAATAAAAGAAGTCTTATGTTGGTCCTCAGGAGCGATGTTAATTTGATTATATCCGGAGAAACCATCCATGAGAGAGAAGATTTCACTTCCGACACAGTCATCGAAAATCTGGTCAACGGAAGGGGTTGGAAAGTTGTCTTTTGGACAGGCTTTGTTAATATCCCTATAATCAACACATACACGAATACTGCCACCTTTCTTATCAATCGGTACAGGGTTAGAAACCCATTTTGTCAGAGCCACGGGATAAATAAAGCGGGCTTTGAGAAGTTTTTCAACCTCAAGCTTGATAGCCACAGCTTTACGTGGGTGTATAGGACGAAGGTGCTGCCGGACAGGTTTATCTCCAGGGTATGTCTTTATCTCATCTACAAAAATAGCAAGGTCGATACCTGGAATCTCTTCATAACTCTAGGCGAAGATGTCACGAAATTCTTTAAACAGAGATGTATAGGTGACGATTTCGTTGGGAGAACATGAAGCTCCAATATGAACATTTTCGATGATTCTAGGTTTAACGGATATGTCAATGGGAATCATGGGAGAGATATTACTGAGGTTCCCTTCAGCAAACACATCGTGTGAAGTGGCAGGAACAGTCGAAATGACAACAACAGTCGACAGAGTCGAAATCTGTTGGTAGTTATCAAGAGTTTGTTGCTCCAGAAAGAGTATGGAACGATGATGCCCATCATTCCAAGGAGTGTCCTCCATGACGAACATGATCATCTCGTCAGTAGGAAAAATAACACGAAAAGGATCGGGAGACAACTCATCAAAAAAAGAGGTAGAAGGTGTTGCCGATTGAATGGCTTGATAAGCAGATTCAACCGGACTTAACGACATAGTGTCGCCGAAACGAAGATGATCTCCAGGGTCAGGGACAATCCAAGGGTCGTGTGACGCAGGAAGTTTGTGAGGCATGGTGGAGATCATGTTGATAGAAGCAACTGACGGGCATGGAACATCGGGCGGTGGAAGGGGAAAATTACCCATTAACGAGGAGTCCTTTAAAAGGCCTACACCGACATTCTCATAACCTGGTGGGGTTTTAGCAATAAACGGTACGTTGCCAGTATGGGTATCAGAATTGAAGAAGGCAAGTTGGTCAACGGTAACAACTTTTCCTTGGTGAGGGAAGCGTACTACACGAAAAAGTGTGGACACAATGGCACACATGGAATCAATCCAGCTACGTCCAAGTAGAAGATTATAATCAAGAGGAGCGTCAAAGACTTCCACTTCAACTTGGATCATTTTACCTTCTAACGTGATTGGCAATGAAGGAAGAACACCGTAAGGCTTAAGACCAGAGCCATTGAAGGCTTTAAGAGTGTTCTAGGATTCATTCAAAGGAGGAGAGACAATGGATTTCCAACAAGCAAAAGACATTACACACGTTGAGGCACCCTCGTCGATAACAGTTCGAAAAATGTTCTTGTCAGAGACAACAACTTGTATCTGGAATGCAAGTTGCGGGGGTAACCATGGAATGTGATCATCCAAGTCAAAGACGATTAAATTCGCATCTGTCGGGTCAATTCCACCTATAGCTTTCAACAAGGCCTTTCGTTGTGCTGGACAAGACTGAAGGACCTTAAGGGGTGACATCGCTGAAGGTTCTTGGGCCAAATCTTCCACAATACTGTAGTTCTGGGCCGCACGAGCATGAGGATTGAAAGCGGATTTCCTAACGACAGCTTTTGGTGGTGGTCGCAGAATTGTGTCAAGGCTAGGTCATTCTAGATGAAGAGGACCATTTGTAGGTGGAGTCACTGGAGAGGATTGCACCAATGAAGGAGGTAAATCGTCAACCTTCTCCTTAGATGGAGTATAATCTTTGGCTCTAGTTGTGAGTGCAACGTTATTTTGTTTAGAATCACCAGTGAACATCAAAACATATGATGTGGTAGGAGAGGAAGGTTGGTCTTGAATGACCAACTGAGCCTGTTATTGAGATGGGAAGGGTTGGGACAAGACAGTCGATGTAGATGGTTTGGGAGCTCCTTGAAGGAACTTCGTGACCTCGTCACGTCGTGGAAAATACTTCATGTAGTGATCATCACCACAGATAAGGCAAGGGTAGCAAGGTTTGCGCTTATCCCGATCTTCAATAGGAGTGGTTTTGGGTTTCTCTGCTTGAGTATTATTTTTTCCCTCCTTATTCTTGCCTCTCCCCTTTTTAGATTTGTTTTTATCGGCTGGGGTAGATTGGACTAGATTGACCTCAGAAGTTTTACCGGTGGGAGCGGCAGGAGACGGAGAATTTTGTACATTAGAAGAAGCAGACTTAGGGGTTGTGCTTGAAACAGAATGTGAGTGGGCTTGAGTAGTACCAATCACACCATCAGCTGCATGCGAGGCAACTGGAGTAGTTGAAGTGCTGGAAGCACCAGGACGAGGTAACTTAGGTAACAAATCATAAAGGGTTCCCATTTGTGAATAAACGAGATCAAGATACTGAGCACGACTTATAGCCTGCTCCTCTGTGACAATACCACCCATGGCAATGTCTTTACCGATTTCATTCACAAATGACTTTGTAAACCATTCAGCCAATAACTGATCGGGGAGTTCAAGTTTAATGAGACTTCGTCTCCTTCGCCACTCATGGATGTGATCAGATATATGAGTGCCTTTACTCTATTTGAAGGAAGTCAAAATCTCGGTCCCGGTATCATAACGAATCGGTAACTAGTAATGCGTAAGGAAATCCATAGCTAGGGTGTTGAAATCAGAGAAGAAACCTCGTGGAAATTCAATATACCACTTCGCAGTAGAACCGATAAGGGTTTGTTGAAAAAGACGTAGACGAATAGAGTCATCCATCAATGAATTGGATGAGCACCATAGTTGAAAAGTCATAACGTGATTGTTTGGGTCCTCGCCCACTTTTCCGTCGAATTTAGGAATGTCCGATGGAAGCTTGGCTGGAATAATAGGCCATTGGGGAGAGTGACAAATAGGATCATTTAAAATCTTGGACAAGTCCGGAAAATCCAAAGTAGCAAAAAAAGGTAACTGTCGATTCACCTGCGGGTACTGGTGGCTTTGGGGTGGAAGCCCTGTCGGCAAACCAGTAGGACCGTAAGCAGTCTGTCCATAATCGGAAGGTCCAGGCAAATTCGGTGGTGGCTGAAGAGGATAGTAGCTCCAAGGATTGTAACCTTGATTTTGAGCGGGGACCTGAGGTTGAACATTCAGACCCTGACCCCAAATAGGATTTGGTATACCTGGATATGGTTGGCCTATTGTAGGGATAGGCTGGTGCCCCCCAGTTGGTTGAGGAAGATTTTGTAAAATATGATTCCAATACTGGGCCAAAGGATCAGGTATATTTTGTCCAATAGGTGGGGTTGGTCCCCCTATCGTAGGTGGTGTGCCAACCAGAAATTGTGTTCCAATCGGAGGTAAGGTTCCAACCAAAGGTTGGGTTGTAATGGGAACGTGTCTGGTAAGAGGAAAATGAATCGTACCACCTTGGCCACCAACAGGAATTTGCACGTTTGGTGTAATGGACGGGATAGTGCCACTAGGATTAGGATTGCTAACAGAAAACAAGAAAGGTTGTCCAGAAGGAAATTGAGGGAGTGTCGGAATAAAACCGGGAATAGGGTGCCCAGGAGAAGAAGGACTACCAGGAGAACCGGAAGGGGTGTGCGGAGGATTTGGACTCAACGCATGGTATCCGGGAGGTAGTGTCGAAAAGACATTGGGTGTTGGCTGCGTGTTTATAGGAGGAAGACTAGCAGCGGTGAACCCGGTTGGAACACTCGTATTATTCGTAAGATGGGCCATTTCAGTAGGAACAGTGAAATGATAAGTGGTAGTTAACGGTACAGTCTCTGTCTCAGAAACCACAGGGGGGTTGAGTCTGTAAACCACAGGTGAATCAGGACCAAACAATGCCCGACGAAAAACACCTGTAGACCAAAAAGGATCTGGATATTCTATGCCAGTCGGAGATCTGAAATATGTAACAATTAAATTACCAGAAGAGTTGCCACGCACAAAAATTCCCGCAGAATCAGGGTGAAGTCGAAAGTCCTCTGGAGTATTGTGAATTTGAAAATGCTCTAGAGAGTCAGTTCGTTCTACTTGTGGTGTAGAAACATCTGGGACTTCACTCGGTTGAGGAGAGCCCGCAGGTGCGGCTGTAGACAAGGGTTGAGTGCCTTCAGGATGCTCTGGAGACAAACCTTGCATTCTACGTGAACGCCGTGGTGGAGTTATTGTGAACAAGTGAAAAACTTCGCAAATAAAATCCTATGGTCAACTTCGAGAAACAAACAACACACGCTAGTAAACAAAATCTAGGAAGTAATCACCAAGCAAACAAGACCTTCTAATTTCGAAGCCACTAGTTGGTGATGAAATCCAACATCGCAACAACGAGACGAGAAGGGGCGAGGCTAGGGTGGAAAAGTTACGCTGACGACCTGCTTAACGGAATGACACCCTGGTGCAAGCTTCCACGCAGTAATTGTGGATTTACCCTCCAAGGAGCCTGAGTGAGTTTGGTCAACATCAATTCCAGGTACCGTGAAGACTTTCCCCTCCACAGTCACCTTGGGTAAGAACCTAGAGAGATAGGCCACTAAAGTCACCACAAACAACAATAATGCCTGGGGAAACAGTCGACAGTCCGATCCACACGCAAGGGCAGGGTATCGAGACCGAAATCAACTCAAAAGGCTTCCACTCATCATTGTGGGTATACCTCGCGAGTGACCCCCATAATACATGCAATATCTACACTGATACCAACAAAGCAGGGTGAGTAACTCTGTCAATACCAATGCGACCTAATGCTTGACCCTTGTGTGAGAAGGGATTCCCAGGACAAGATGTTGCAAATGAAATTTAACACTCCCTAACACAAGATGCTATTGTGTGTTTTGTGCTTTTGGAGAGTGTATCTCTCTTCCTACTCCAAAGCGCTAGCCTAGCTAAATGTTGGTGTAAAAGAACCCTTGAAAAGAGTTACTAGATAAATTTTATGATTACGCAATGTTATTAAGGGTTTTTGTTTACTCAAAGGTAACGGAAATGAAACTCATGATGTACGACTCTGACCCAACAATGCAAGGATAAGAATGAAGTATTTCACTTTTCGTTCAATGAATCCTATGTATGGGAGAGAGAAAGTTTTCAAGATCAACCATGAAATACAATGCACAATTTCCTTTCAAATGACAATGCAAACAATCACTATATCAAAGGACAATTCTCTATTGTGTCTTTTTCAAACTTCAACAATTTCAATAATTCAATAATCTGATTTTCAATGTTTTCTAAAAAGAAAAATGATTTTTTTGAAAGAAAAACTATTTGTTCACTTTTCAAAAAGGACTTACACTATGACAGTGACAGTACTGAAAATAAAAAAACCAAATGAACAAGCAATGATAAACACCAAAGCAACTCTTTCAATGAAAGCAAAAATAAAGAGCAAACCAAAGAAGTCTTCTCAAACGCAAAAGCAAATAATCTGCCAAACTAATAAGCAAATGAGAAAAACAAGCAAACTTAACTTTCAACCAATCACTGGATCTTAGCCAATCAAACACACTCAAACTCAGAAGTCAGAGAGAATGGTTCTTCTAGGAAAAGCCAAGAAATGAAAGTCAAGCCCAAAAATACAAGAAAAGCCTTGAAACCCTAAGACTGTTCAAGCATGCAAACAAAAGCAAGAAATATACCAATCATTGGTCCAGGAAACTCATAAGAAGCAATCCAACTAATCTGGGCAGTTTGATCCGGATTTATGTAGGAACACAATGAAATACAGAAATACACATAAACACAGAGATGCAGCGGAAATAAGACTTCATTTCATTAATAACAAATGACTGAAATATGCTTACAGACAGAATGGAAATAAACTAGCTAGGG
>ML837297.1:28343-49344 GCA_009831015.1 Picea engelmannii | reverse complement strand
AGAGAGAAGAAGAATTGAAGAAGGCATGAATATCAGAGGAAAGAAGAAGTGGAGAAGGCGCGAATTTCAGAGAGAAGATGAAGTGCAATGATGAGTGTTGATGGTATACCTCTTATCATAAGATAGAGTTGATTCTATAATGGATCACTACGACTAGAGTCGGTTGAACGGTTGAACTACTATACGAACTCTAGTTGGATAGACTGCGTTCTATCAACAAAATGGGTCTTGTGGCAAGTTGGGTCTTGCTTGAGAGTTGGTGCTCTCTTGAGAGTTGGTTCTCTCCTAGGAGTTGGTGCTCCTTACTTCAGTTAGTGCTGATACAAAATAGTTGGTGCTAAGAAAATTCATATTACTATATTCACATATATATACATATCAATTATACGAAAGCTTACGCAAACATCTGGTATCTCTTGTCCATTGTGATTATGATTTAATTGTTCTTAATCTGTTCAATTATGTTTTAAACTGCTAACTTGTAAGAAGAAAAGTTAGAAAAGTCCACACACTAATTCACACCCCCCCCCTCTTAGTGTGGGCGGTGTGTTCAACATTATTAACAATATATAAGAAATCAATCCGGGGTTTTTTTCCATTTGGGTTTCCACGTAAATTCTGGTGTATTGTGTATTTGATGTGATCTGATGCTTCTTATGTTTATATGCTCATGATATATTGAATGAAATCATAAATGAAATCATTGATGATATATTGTTGATAAAGTTGAAGTTTATATATTGTGGTTAAAAGTAGCAAAAGTGTTCATAGTGATTCACCCCCCCTCCCTCTCAGTTTTCCAACACTTGTGCATGATTTGAACTTGATGGTTCCAGTGCTCATAGAATAAAGCATTAGGCTTGGGGGTGATAGGAGCAAGTAACTTGGCTGCACTGGTTATGGTTGGAAGGAACTGGATTCTCTCCTTAGTTTGTCTCCAATATCATTAATCACAGTAATTTATTCTCAAGTAACTAGAATAATAATCTGAATATAATCCTTTTAAAAGAAATAAAATATTGTATACTTTATTTAGTAGTTGATGAATAGTTCTCAGCAATACGCTTACTATTACTATTTACTGCTACTAAACATAATGGTGAAAATAGAAATGAAGGCAAACCTGAAAGATACTAGTTTAAATCATTTTTTTTTATTATTTACTGTTTTATTATTTACTGCTACTAAACATAATGGTGAAAATAGAAATGAAAGCAAACCGGAAAGATACTAGTTTAAATCATTCTTTTTATACATATTAAAAGAAGACCAGGGTTTCAAATATTTCTATTCTTTTTACTTGCAAATAGAATAGATATTGTTTATCTAATTTGTGTAAGGAAATTGTGAGACAAATCACTTTTTAATATATTTATATTCTTTAACAATGCTCTGTGAAGAAACCAACAAATAGTTGACAGAAGTCTTTGTATGCACCTATCTGTATAGGAAACAATAAATGAGTTTCAGAAAAGAAAAATCCTAACAATAAATGAGTTTCAGAAAAGAAAAATCCTATTGGGATTTTCACCATTTCCAATCTAGAAGATAAACAGTAAGATAAACAGAGTAAAGATATTACAATAGTATTTTCACCATTATAACAGTAATATTATAACAGTAAGATTTTCACCATTTCCATTTGAATCAGTAAGATAAACAGAGTAAAGATATTATAATAGTATTTGAGTGTAGAGGTAATAAACAAAGGCATGTGAATCTTTTACTCACAGAAATAGCAAACCCTATGTATACATTGTATATAACAAAAATCTAATAGGGAAATATTGTTATCATAAAATTATTATGATTACCAGAACAAGAATATATAGAGAGAGATAAAAAAGACCGATAAAAACCCGGGGGACAATAATAACTCTGTCAATTAATATGGAACAAATACTTTTGTACCTTTGGGAGGTAGGTGATTTATCTCTGAGATTTAAACGTCGGTTCAGGGGCCTTTCCCTCTATTTTCATTTGGGTGTTATGGTTGGCACGAGCGTGAGTATAAACCATAAACCTCTGCAACAAACCAGTACATATCACCATTTATTTAATGAATAAAAAAGGCATAGTAATCTAAGTAAAACAATGTAAATGATAAAGACACGTTACCTGTTGGTTGACCATTGCATGTGATTGGAAAGATAGGGTAGGTAATTATATGTTATCATAATTATATGTTATCATTATAAATATTACAAGCATTGCATGTGATTGGAAAGATAGGGTAGGTAATTATATGTTATCATAATTTAGGAAGCTATATTATATATGGATGGAGCATATGATGGATAAGAAGACTATGAATTAATTTAATATAGATTAAGATATGGATTCTAAGGGTTTAATACAAATTTTTTTATACATCCTACATATGTATAGTTTACAAGAAGTATGGACTTTACGAACAATGATTATAAGGTTTGTCATGTTATTCCTATCATGTTAAACTATTCTTACTTTAAGAAAATAGACTAGTGATTTTGATTGAGGAAGATTTAAAAGGGAAAAAATTCAAAGTTCTTGAATCTCAAAAAAATAGCGTCAATTCGAAGAACTCGTCAAACTTTCAAATGGTGCAAACAGCTCGTCAAACAGAGCTAGAATGAAGAAGATATGGCCAATCAAAGTTGGTAGTCAACCCAGTCATAGTCAACTGCTGACATCATTGACCGTACAACTAATTTCATCATGACCCTACAGGATTGCATCATCACGACATCAACATGTTGACATGGCACTCTCTACAGCAGGACACGTGGCTTGCATGCGGCGAGTGACTGGATAAAGGTAGCGAATGAGAGGACACCACATGGCCCAACCCATGGGTGCCACGTGGCACCCCATAAATTCCCAATGTGGGCTACAGAATATATATATATATATATATATATATATATGGGCCACCAGATCGACCGACGTCGGGCCTGACAGTCGGACCAGCTGGTAATCCCACATATGGCGGTTGCATCTCCACATATTCCGGTGCATCCTCCTATTCCGAAAATCACATACAATCAGGTGGAAAAAATGTACCAGCAGGTATTAACAAAGGGTTGTACTAGGATCTTGGCTGGCTTGCATTATATGCAGTGGATTGTTATATGTTTGTTAGACCATATTTAACCTATGTTAGAACAAAAAAACTTAAGTGGGGGAAGGATCTGTGGGGTTTGACCCCTGAACCTTCCCCAACCACAAACGTTTTTTAAAGTTCCGCTAACCAACAACTAAACAACCTCTTTGTATAATCTACCCGAGAAATTGTTATTTAAGCCCGGGTTATTACTCTATTCATGGTTCGTGCCCAAGTACAGTCTGGGAACATTTTTCAATGCATGAACAAGAGTAATAATTGCAGGCCGATGGCATGCAAACCGAGGCGAAGAGCCCAGGAGGGCTTGGGATAAGTAATGCCATATTTGGACGATTTGACAATCGTTTCTACACATTTTCTCACCACGAGTCCACCTATGATGTCTGTTTTTGCATCTGGGCAACATATATGAAGGCCATTTTCATATTTGAGGTATAATGATGTATTGATGCCAATTTATTTCTTCCTTCTTTAATTAATGTTGCACATAAGCTTTGATTCATGCTCTTAATGCAATTGATGTAATGTCATCGATGAAAAGATCCTGGATCAAGTTGGTATCAGAGAAGTCTTCTTTGACTTGAATTGTGAGTGTGAATGATTATTGGGGCCAAGCTCAAAACAGGTTAAGGAAAAATTTATACTTTCAACCTAGAGATTGGACATGCAACTTGAGGAAGGAAAATGGATGATGAAGAGAGGCATGTCGAGCATGAGTAGAAATTTCACAAGATCTTCTACCGGATGTCAGACATGGTAGAAAAAATGTATGCAGATTATTAGAAGAGAGTTTCAAATAAGGAGGAGAAGAAGAAAGTTAAAGGAGAGGATAATTCTTCAGTGAACCATAGGATTGGAGGAGTTCCTCCCAAGCCTCCATCACCATATTCAAGTTCAATCTATTCTTCCTCTTCCTCTCATTCTCATCATTCTCAACAATCCCATCATTATAGTTTTCATCCAAGTACTTCTAAAAGGCCATTGTTGAAACTAGATGTGAAATTTAATTTACCCATGTTTAATGGAGAAGCTAATGCAAATAAGCTTAATAATTGGATTAGACAAATCGAAGTTTACTTTCGTGTATAGTAGATCAAAGAGGAAGAGGCGAATATTTCATTGGTTTATCTTCGTCTGGAAGGCATGGCCCTTGTTTGGTGGGAGAGAAAACTTTAGAAAGGCAGTAAGCATAATGGTAAACTCATTTCTTCACGGTCTAAATTTACATTTGCATTGAAAAATAAATTGTATCCACTGGGTTATGTTAAAAAATCCATGATGGAATGGAAAAATCTAAGACACAGTAAGGGTCAAAGTGTTCAAATTTTTACAAAGGAATTTAGGAAACAAACACTTGCATTAAATGTTCCTTTAGATTCTCATGAAACTTTGATGAAGTATATTGGTGCACTCCACAATTACATTCGACATGCATTGTTATTGTTTAACCCCACAAACTTAGATGAGGTGTGTGTGCAAGAAACTCACCTTGAAAGCAGGGGAAAGAATGTACAAGAAGATCACAAGCATTCAGAAGACCATTTCAAAAAGAAATACAAAGGAAAGGATAAGAGGAAAGCTACAACAAAGAAAGAGGGATAAAAATCATTCTGCACTCATTACAAAAAATATGGGAACGATGATGAACATCGTTGGAAGCTGCATCCAGAGTTAAGACCAAAGTGATTTGGTGGCCAGAGGAAGCAGAAAATTGTTGCTACCAGGCAACAAGACCTTGGTTCTAATTCAAGCGATGAAGAGAAAATCAAAACAGTTGTATTACAAGGTAAAGTTTCCTTTCATGCTAGTTCAAGTTCTAAAATTCCATCTGTTGAAAATGATGAAAGAAGAGGTGAATTATTCCATATAAAAGTAGTGACAAAGCACACAAAAGTGGAAACTCTGTTTGATCTGGGCTCACAAGTTAACTTGATATCTGAAGAGATTGTAAAGAAATTGGGATTAACCATAACACCTCACTAGAAACCTTACCACCTTGGTTGGGTACATGATAATGCAAAACTTCACGGTTACCAGTCAATGTAGATTGAGGTTTTCCATTACTTCTAAATTGATAGATGAGGTTGACTTGGATGTGGTTCCTTTGGATATCTATGGTATTGTATTAGGGAGTCTTTATCTTTATGACATAAAATCAATTGTATTCCGAAAAGAGAACAAGTACCATCTCACAAAAGATGGAGTGGAATATATTGTTAGAGCTCACATCATGGAAGATAGCACATCACTTATTAGTGCAGTTCAAATGAAGAGAGCTATATATACTTGTAAGAATATGGTGCTTACAATTGTAAAAACCAAATAGCATGATAATTCTAATGCTCTCGATGTTTTTAATCCTTTACATAACAATGAAATGATTGAGATGAGGCAGGTATTTCAGTGGAGAGGCAAAAACAAAAGGGCCTTCGACACTTTGGGACAAAGGATCAACCCTGCACCAATACTAGCTCTACCTGACCTTCAACAGTTATTCAAGGTTGCAACCAGTACCAGTGCAGATTCCATGAGAGTAGATATACTTTTTAGACCTCCTAGTTTTGCATCTATTGTTTTGAAGAATACTCATGTTAGCTATGTTGAAAAATATTCTATTGACGAAGTCTTCAACGATGTGTTTGAGATGCTAATCCATGACTTGTAGGTGAAAAGATTTTTGTTGCAGGAGAAACTATTTTACCACTTGGGTAAACCTTGTATACCTAATAATGTGAAAATGCATATAATTGGAGAAGCCTACACATCTCTTGTATTTGGTAATTTTGGGGTAGAGAGGATTGTAATGAATTTGCTGAGGTTATGTTTGCCTCGAATGAATGTAATTGTAACCATGATTGTAAAGGGGTGTGTGATGTGCATTTTTAATCCCACTAATAGAAAATTGGGGTTGTACACACCACTCCCTATTCCTTCTCATCCTTGGAGGAGTATCTCCTTGGATTTTGTAGGGGGGTTGTCTATGTCAAAAATGGGTCATGACTACTTGTATGTAATAGTGGATAAGTTTAGCAAGACATATGTTTTGATGCCATGTAAAAGGAATATCACTGCTAAGAAAATTGTTCATCTTTTATTTAAGCATGTATGGGTCCACTTTGGAATGTGCATAGTAATTATTTCAAATCGAGACATTTGATTCCTTGTGAAGTTTATGTGGAGAATGATGGAAACCAAGCTGAAGAAGAGGACTGCTTTCCATCCATAGACAGACAATCAGAGATAGGTTGCAAGTAGCACAATGGTTCATTTGCTTCGAGGTTACCACAACAAACATCCCAAGTTGTGGGATGATCAGATATAGTGTATGCAGTATGCACTCTTCAACATCTTGGAGAGAATTGGCACCAATGCATTTTGAGATATACCACTGAATATGCAAGTATACGCAGTTGTAAAAATGAAACTTTATGAGACTCTAATGATCATGGATCAACAGGAGAGTGTTTCAGTACCATAAGTGGACGAGTTTGCTCTTGAATACTTGGACGAGTTAACAAAAGATATCATCCTAGACAGAAGGACGAGGACTTCACGCAAGGGTGATCTTCGAGTGGGCTTGAAGGGCACACATCCAAGTAAAGCATGGTGGATCAAGAATGAGAAAGTGAGGGAGAAATTCCCTCACCTTCTTGGTGACTGATGCAGATTTTGGAGGCCCAAAAGCTTCTTAGTGGGGAGGAATGATCCAGGAGGATCTAAAAGGGAAAACATTCAAAGTCCTTGAATCTCAACAAACACAATGCCAAGTCAAAGAGCTCGTCGCAATATTTCCAATGGTGTAAACAACTTGTCAAACGAATCTAGAATGAAGAAGATATGGCCAGTCAAAGTTGGAAGTCAACCTAGACAAAGTCAACTACTGACATCATTGAATGTACAATTAACGTCATCATGAACATATAGGATGACATCATCATGACATCATGCATACTGATGTGGCACTCCCTATAGCAGGACACGTAGCCTCCATGCGACGGGTGACTAGATAAAGGTGGTGAATGAGAGGGTGCCACGTGGCCCAACCCATGGGTGACACGTGGCACCCTGGAAATTCCCAATGTGGGCTATGGAACCGAAAACAATATATATATATATATATATGGGCCATCGGATCGACCGACGCCAGACCCAATGGTCAGACCGGATGGTATCCCCACATACGGTGGTCGTATCTTCACATATTCTAGTGCATCCTCCTATTATGGCATTCAAATACAATCCAGCAGAAAAAACATACTAGTGGGTATTAACAAAGTGTTGTACTGAGATCTCCGTGCAAACATCACATCAAAGATGGGTGCCAGAGTTCAAGTTTAGCAGTCGGTTTGGTGGGAACACCAACTTTGGCGAGCTTGGATTATATGCGGTGGATTGTTATATGGTCATTAGACCATATTTAATCTATGTTATAAAAAAAAAACCTTAAGTGGGGGAAGGATCCATGGGGTTTGACCCTGGGACCTTCCCCAACCACAAACGTTTTTTAAAGTTCTGCTAACCAACAAGCCAACGACCTCTTTGTATAATCCACCCGAGAAATTGGTATTTAAGCCTGGGTTATTACTATGTTTTGGGTCCATTCCCAAGTACAGTCTGGGCATATTTTCCAATACAGGAATAGGAGTAATAATTGCAGGTTGGTAGCACAAAAATTGAGGCGAAGAGCCCGGGAGGGCCTAGGATGAGCAGTGTCATATTTGGACAATTGGACAATCATTTCTATACGTTTTTGCACTGCGAGTCCACCAATGATGTCTGTTTTTGCATCTGGGAAATAGATCTAAATTCCATTTTCATATTTGAGGTATAATGATGTATTGATGCCAATTTTATTGTTGAGAATAATATAAATCCTCTCCACTTTGAAGCAGGGCCCAGAGATGTAGTCCATGTTGGACGAACTCTGTTATCAAGCTATTGTGTTATTGTCTCATTTATCTTATTTTCTCCATATTTCTTCCTTATTTAATTAATGTTGCACATAAGATTTGATTCATACTCTTAATGCAATTTATGTAATGTCATCAATGAAAAGATCTCGGATCAGATTAACTGTTGTACATTGTAGTCGTTGAAACAATGGTTGCAATGTGAATATGACGAGCATTGATAGATGAGAATTGTGGTTGGATAATAATCATTTTGAACATTCAACCTATCATGAGAGGAAATTTGTGACATAATTAATGGGCAGTATAAAGTCTTATTATATACTAAATCTAACAAGAGCAAGAACAACATTAAATATATGATCCTTGTTACGACAATAGTCATTATTTAAAAAAAATGGGTGTTTGGTGATCTTATAAGGTCCCATCCTTATTTTTCACAAAAAGTACTAGTGCTCCCCAAGGTGATACACTTGGGCATATGTACCATCTTTTCAACAAATCTTCTATTTTCATTTGAAATTCCTTCAACTCTGGTGTGCTCATCCTATACGAAGTTTTGGATACTAGGGTATCTCCACGCACCAAATCAATGGAAAATTCTATGTCTCTCTTGGGTGGAAACCTATAATTTCTCCAAATACATCCTCAAAGTCTTGTAGCACTGAAAATTCTTAAATACTTGGAATTTTATTCTTGTATGGATCTTCCACATGAGATACAAATAATTGAAAACCTTTTTTGAAACATCTCTTTAGCTGTAAGGTTGAAATCTCCCTTATATAAATTGGTCTTGGAAATACATTTAGTAATGTTTTCCTTGCTTCTTCATCAATACATGCAATTGTATTGTTATTTCAATCTAGGACAACATGATGCTTGTCCAACTAGTCTATTCCAATTAGGATATCATATGATCCCAATGGTAAGATATTCAAATCTACAATTGTCTGCACTCCATTCAAATCTAGTGGGAAACCCCTGACAATCCCATTGATTCTTCATTTGGCTCCAATAACTAGCTGAACAAACCATGATATTTCAATATTGCTCTTTTTCAAGTGAAATCTATCCAATAATTTAGGATCAATGTAGATATGGCTTGCTCCCGAATCAATTCAAATAGAAACAAGTTGATTGGTAATCTTACCTTCCACCTCAATCATGTGAGATTGATGTTATTCCTATTGATTTTCTAGGGATTCATATATCCTTGGAATATTTATTCCCATTTCTTCAACTATAGTAGCATCCTAAATATTGTGCACTGTCCTCATTTTGTCTCCTTTATGAGAACAATATATGTACATGTTCTCTCCTTTACATCCACAACATTTGATTGGTGGTCTTGTTCTTTTCCATAAAAAATCTTCCATATTTGACTCACTCTAATTTTCTTGGATTTCATGATATGAAATAGAAATGCTCCTAAATGATGGAGTAGTTTTGAATCCTTTCTTCCTTTGATCCATATTATCATTCCTCTTATCACTCCAAGACTCTAATAGTATTTCTCTTCCTTTGTTATGTTCATACAAGTACTTATCCTTTCTTATGGACTCTTCCAGAGTCTCTAGGTCATCAAACTGAATGTTATATTTGTAGAATGGTGGCAGTCTACTTAAGAAGCTATGTTTTTTCACCTTCTCCTTGATAAATCCCACATACCTCAACAACTCTAGAAACTTCTTTTCATACTCTTCCATGAACATATTCCCCAACTTGAGCTCAAAGAACTCTTGCATATTTTTTCATAGTAATGTTATGAAATATATTGATGCTGGAAATATCTCTTAAGTTGCTTCCGAGTGATCTTTTCTTCATTGATGTGCTTGACCTTCTTTAGTTGGTCCCACCACATAAAAGCTTTCCTTTGTAGATGTTAGATGAAAATATTGGCTTCTAAGTTGGATGAGTAGTTATGGATTTGAAAGTACTTTATGATTCCAAGAAACTAGGCTTTAGCCTCTTATACATTTTTTTCTCTCTATCAAAAGTTGGTGGCTTAAGATTCCCGAGCTCTCCTTACAAATTGTCCACTTCATTCCTTTTTCTTTGATGCTTGACAGGGGACACTTTTGGGCTGCTATGTGAATATTTAGATGAATGATCCTTCCTAGATGAATGAATGGGTGAGTAATGTGGTCCATGAGTCCTACTAACACTCCTTCAATGCCCAGATCCTTTGTATTTCTCCTTGCTTGCATGACGTCTTCCTTCCTCCTCATGTCTTAAACCTGATCCAACTTTGAATTTCCTTTGTAATTGCTTTAGACTCTATATAAGTTGAGTTTTTAAATGTTTTTCCTCCTCCCAAGCTTTGATTATTGTCTCATTATCATATCTATAGTGTTGTACTTCCATTCTTAATCTTTTCATGGTCTTTATTAGCTCTATTAGTTCTTCTTTGCTTCTATGCACATTACACTTTGTCTCCTCATTGCCCAAACTAATATTCTGGTCCCTCACTTCTTCCTCATGGTTATGAGTTCTCTAGGATATTCCATGCTTCTGTTCCTCATAATTTTTCACAATGTACATGCAAGAATCATTATTAGATAGGAATACATTTATAATTATGGATAATTATGCATATTTTATGCCCCTTAAAGGCCATTAGTTTCATTCTTTTGATTTGCTAAGAATTTCAATTGATCAAATCCAACATAGATGGATTTTTTTCTTCTATATATTTCTAAGGACTACCCCTTGATCAATTTTGAGCTCTGAGCAGAAAGTTATAGCCTTTTGAATATACTACTTTTGCCCAATTTTTCATTTTCTTCATTGGTGTAATTTATTTGAAAGGCCATCTTCTTTACTGTTACGAGGAAAAAATATCTATGGCTAGGGTAAACCACAACAGACGGAAATGACTGCAGAAATCAACTCTATTCTCAAGTATGCTATGTAAACAAATATGCTAGCAAGACAAGATAAAAGGCCTACCTCATCCAGATGTTCGATGAAGTCCACCGTTGAGTGCTTAACCCAAAGAAATATACCTGCAACTATTCCTCAACAACCAAGCACAACAAGCATATGGTGATAATAAATGATGTTATCACATTCAATAACATAATCCATTAATAAACATGAAAAATACGCCCATGGAATAATAATTCAAATATTTGCAAGATATCAATTGGACGGGAAAAGAGTATTTATATTAATATATGGTCAACAGAAGTGAAAATGTTACATACTTCCGTGTCGACATGGTTTATAACCAAGAAACTAAGTTCCTCTAGTTGGGCCTCCACCACTTCAATCCTCCACCAAAGGCAAGTTCATAAAAGAGAAACATTGAGGTTCTCAATCAATAAGGGAAGAGCTTGGGGGCTGAACATTGTTTTCAGACTTAAAGGACAAAGGGATGCAGACTCAATATGAAGTAAACAATTTCTCCAGAGTAAATTTGCTCTCAAAGTTGAATTCTTTCTCTCCTTTTCCATAGCTCGGAATTGGCCCATTTATAGCCTTCAAATGGAACTGAAGGGCCAATTCAAAACGTTTCCAGTATATGGAAGGCCAATGATCATAGATCTCCTGTGGTGACATGGAAACCCGACTCCATTTTTCATTTTTTGGCACAAATCTCGATGAACACGGGATGTAGTGGTGCAACCTATATATACGCATCTTGTATAGTATGCAAGGTGTGTACATGTGGAAAAATATGTATTTTCAGCTCTGGGATTTACAAACAGGGATGATAAGTCTACATGGGTAAATGGAAAAAAGGCCTTCTGTGCAAGATTGCATAGGGTGAGGAAAATCTTTCTATAACAGATGCCCCCTAATGTGTGAGGTCAGAGGAGTATCTGCAATGGGCGAAATACATTATAAACAACCCAGAAGTGGAGTGATGGGGAACCAACTGGAAGAACTAGTTGCTCATTACATTATGTACTGACTTTGCATACATGGTTGCCAATATAATTACACTACAAATCCATGTGAAAATATACCAAACAACTGTCTATGGCCATGAATAGGCACATAAAAATGTGGTTACATGCCAAAGGCTATCACATTCATGAACAAGGCCCAGTGGGAATAGTACCAAAATCAATCTGAAGATATCTGTATACAAGGGAGTACAATTTGATCTCCCATGATCACTGAAGTCATATAGGTACTGGTCCAATGAAAAGGAAGCAATAGATCAGGAAAGTTGCGGCCACATACTTATGTCTTCAAGTCTTCTACACAATCTGCCAAGGGTGCAATTCTACATCATGTGAATAAAGGAGTTGAGGTCGAACACGATGAGATGTCATTTGATTATCGATCATTGAGGTATACCATTAACAAATGTGAGACAACCTACCGATAATGAATGTAGGTATCAAGGCACCGAGTACATTATTACAAGTGTGAATAAAGGAGTCGGTGTCGAACACCTGAAGAATCCATCAATCAAGAGACATTGATGTATTCCCAACTGTCGATGGCAAGAGAACCTGCCACTAATGACTGCAAGCCTCAAGGTACTCATAAGACTCTAGGTCCCATTTCCAAAATAGATGAGTTGAAGTTAATGGAAGGAGACTCATTGAAAGGAGAGCATTAAGGCATATCTCATCAGTCAACAAGAGGTACAAAGCAGGAGCTTCATTATTTGGAGGAAATCGGATGAAGAACATGTTCACAAACCAACAACCCTGTGCGTCTTTCACGTGTGCCAAGTGCAAGCGGTACACGAAAAATACCCATTGAATAACAACCAATAAGGAAAATCACTGACAAAGGCGAGGAAACCACCAATAAGGCTAATGGCATCCAATACATTGCATGAATCCTAATGTGTGGATAGATGTCTTGTCGTCGAACACAAGGAAAACCACCCAGTCAATGACCAATGATGAAATGTCAACTGTTGGTTTCAAGGTTACCTACCAATGATGAAAGTAGGACTAGGGTGCATGATAGGACTACAATATCATGTGACTTTGAGAAAAACTGAGGGTATGGCCAACATGAAAAGTCAAGAGTTCTGAGAAGTGGCCGACACATGTTGATAGACTTACTTTGAACAAGAGCATGCGACATATGGAAGACTCTGGCAGCATAGAATCAGTGATGAAACCATGAGATGCAGGAGGCATCAATGAAATTATCTATAGGGACTGGAAGAGTAACCAGTCGATAGAGAAGACTTTGTAATGAGCTCAACTTTCTAATGCCATGCTAATCCCAAAATTATGATGATGAATGGACTCAATAAATTTGTGCTATGTTCAAAGGCGACATGACCACTGCCAATGTAAGATAATACTCCCTTCCCACCCATCTTTTTTTGTTTTTTCATAGACAAATGAATGCTATGATACAGAGGAGGAAACGAGTGTCACAAGTAAGAAAAACTAGTTCCAACAGTGGAACATACCTATGCTCAATGCAAGGAGATGCATGTGGGAGATGAACACTCGAGGGAATGTTCCCTCCTAGGTATAGGGTGTCAAATTGCGAAGGATATAAATGAGGCTCCTCTTGGTTGAGGATGCAAAAACTGTTGAGGAAAATAGTTTATAACAGAAAAAGAGAACCGACTAAAGGCTCAATATTGCAAGTAAGGGCATGAGATGCAATCACAAATTAACGCTAAAAAATGTCCTTTTTTATGACATTTAGTCTACTTGGTGTGAAAAAGGTATAAACTTGTCGGAAAAGAGCTTAACTAAGACTCACGACCTTTCAAGTCCAATTTAATGAGTGTGAAAGGGACAAATGACTCGACAATATTTTATCTTTTTAGACGAGTCAGAAAAGAGCTTAACTCGGACTCGTTTGGGAGCTTCTAAGAGGCAAGTCATGGGGGAGGCCAAGGATCCTGTGCTGGACTTATTTGGATGTAAGAATATTATGAATAGCTGACATAAGCTTGGGAAAACCCAAAGCTCTCCAAGTCGAGGAGGATAAAGCGCTACAAGAGGTTATCGCCTCCATGATATATCGGATAATGTCTCTTACTGGAAAGGACATAGGCAGAGGCATTGGATACCCCACAAGACCATCCCAATCAAAGGGAACTTCCTCAGGACTTGGAGGGAGAGAAATCGGGAAGAGAAAAACTCTCTCGTGTTCAGAAGGAGCGTTATCGAGGATGTTGATGACATGGTTGAAGGATGCATCGCCCTCCATAAGGGGAGTAGGATTGACCAAAGATTGCACTGGTATGACCACTTATTCAATTCTAGGTTGAAGAGGATGCAGGATAAAAGGGATAGGGGACACATCACCCTCGACAACAGGGGTATGGTCTGGAGAGGATTGCAGTGTCATTACTGCCATGTCAATCAAAGGAGAAATAGTGTGTGGGGAAACCACAGACACTTCAGAACCCAAAGAGTCCTCGGGTGAGAACCATGCTTCTAGTATCCCAGTTGTAGCTGGACACAAACGAGCAAGGTGATGTCCTTCGCAAGTCCCGCAAAATAATTTAGGATTACGTATGAGGCTTCTGGGCTTCTCGATGCCCCCAACGTCATTCCCAATGGCTGGGGACATGCTCTCAATGTGACTGGCAGAGGTGAGAGAGTCATCTCCTACATGATGTATAGAGGTTGGAGATGTGACATTGATATGAATCGAGGTGACTAAAGTTATCCCCCCAACATGAATAGCAATGGCTGGGTGCAGGTCGTCAACACAACTTGCAGAGGTCCTTGACCCTTCTCCAACATGACTGGCAGAGGTTGGTGATGGAGCTCCAGTATGATTAGAAGTGACTGGACTAGCGGTGGGCTGTGGCATTTGATACTAAGGTCTAGGGAAAGATTGGATTTGAAACATTGCAGGCCAGGAAGGGTCCTGGTTTACCCCCTGTCCCTTCTTGGGAAGGTAGTATCCTCCGCCTAACTGATCCAAAGAGGTGTGTACGGGCATCATCACTAAATTATGCGAAGAGACGGAAGTATGATAAGGACTATTCAAGTGAGGATATATGTTGCCCCCTTGTGAAGGGGTTCCGTAACGAGGGTAGCCTGAACCGTAAAACTGATTCTCATCGAATGAAACACCCGGGGATATATGAGGACCCGCCATGGGAAAAATGTTAGAGGGAACCAACACGGTGGACGAAGGATACACGGATGGGGTGTAATTAGTAGAATAATCACCCATTTGAGCACTGGCTCCTGAAAGAGCATAACTAGGACTGGATCTGTAAGAGGGGAGGTTCCAACCTCCCACAATGAGGGTTGGTTGAGGGACATGACTCATATCAAACGAAGATGTAGGCATCAGGGCCATGGTGCCTCTGGATCTAATGTTGGGATTCATATAAGTGGTCGAGGGAGAGGATTGAAAAGGTGAATACATATCAATAATAAAATTATTAGAGACCCCATGCATGGACTGAGTGTCGTAATTCTACATACCATTAGAAAAAACTTACGGATTTTCCCCCATGAGATGAGTGAACATCATGGGGGGGAGGGGGGGGGGTAGCAATAAATGAGGGAGCCAAAGGGACTTCGCTATCCAAAATAACAAAAAATTAGTATAAACTATTAAGGCCAACTATAATGAAAGAGAACACCAAAAGTCAAATGGCCAATATGCACACAAACGGGATAAAGTGGCTGAAAGTGGCCTCCCTCCCTAAAGAACGTATGTCTCTCCCAAGAGGGGCCTAAGACTCCCTGCTAAATATCATAGGTAACATAATCAGTTATAAGGGCCCTTGTGGGCTTAACAACCAGTCAGTCAGATCCCCCCAAAGAGGTAATCCTCCATAAAGGTTGTGTGTTGTCCAACCCTTATCTGACCCAGGGTACCTGCAGAATAACCCCTGCAAGTAACCTATGTGGCACCTAAGTCAAGAAAATGAGAAACCAATGTATAACTGATGCAAAGACAAGCAGTCGTAAGTTAGGTCCACCATATGGGAAGGGTAGAAAAGTCTGAAACCTTCAAAGTACAACCTCTCATGGAGGTAAAGGAACTAGTAAGATCCCCAGAAATATCTCCGACGCTAAGAAGGTATCGGGGGGATATGCCTTCAACCAACCTCGCGCGACCTCGTGATTAACTATGTTGTGAGCGGAGCCTCCTAATATTACCAATTATATAATGGATTTTTCCACTCCCTTTGTCAGAAACATATGTTGATTTAATTGCCTTGGAGAAGTTTACTCACAAAGTCCTATTCCAAGGCACTAAATCCTAATCTAGTTTGTGCACCCTAGAAAATAAAATCGTGACTAATCAATTTTAATTTATAGCATTAATTTTAGTGGTCATGATTACTCAAAAAGGTATGGTAGTGAAACTCATGATGTTATGACTTAGCAAGAAAAGTAAATATGAATATAATGCCAAGTCTAACTTCAATTTCAATGAATGATATGCTTCTAAAAACAATGCAATTTTCAATTTAAACACTGTAATTCTGAAGTAAAAATGAAATCTTTCATTACATGCACTAAGCTAATGACAAGGACTCAAAATACCAAAATGCCAAGCAATGCAAAAGGCCTAATATTTTTGTATTTTCAACATAATAAAAATGAAAATGCATGGACTGAAAAGCAACTTGATATATAAACTCTACTGTGTATAGAAAGAGATAACTCAAGCAGAATACCAAGGAGTAGAACACCCAGCCCAATGTACAAGGAAAATAAAAATGAAAAGGTGATGAGAAAGTCTCCACTCAAAAATTCAACCCCAGATAGGTTTCCCGTCATCCCACAAGCACTTAACAGGCACTATAGAGACCCAAGAAGACTTAGCAAACATCAAATCCCACCCAACAACCACCAAACCCACCAAACAAGAAAAGAAGGCTGATGTACATGAATGTTCAAGGAAACATAGCGTATGTACACAACTTGCAGAGGGATAGCATGCGTATATATGCGACCGTCAAACCAAAAACCACGTATATGTTTCAAAAAACAAGGCTAGGCAAGGGAGAAGGCTGAAAACTTAGACCCAGAGTGAAGATAGTGTAAGTTTTAAACCTATGAAGTAAAGCAATAAATATAGATTCTTAAGCACAACAAAATTTAATCAATGGCTCATTCACATAGTACACAAAGATTTATACCAGAAATCCTCAACCGGGAAAACCTTTCTTATATTCATTATATCGAATTTCACCATTCACTATACAATATATACAATGTTTTTAGGTATTTCGTAGATACCAAAACCCTAATCCCTAAAACCGGGATTAATTTAGTAAACCGCTAAAAATAGCAAAATCCGCTAGAAATAGAAAAAACCGCCCAAAAAAACAATTCGGGGCACTGCCCCGAATGTTGCGCGTAACCAGGGGGGGCATACCTGTCCCCCCTTGGGACCCCCCCTGGGAAAACGCCCAGCACACACGAAACCCACTGAGAATTACTACGAGGGATCATCAGACGCAGTTGTCGAATCTGACATGCCCACACACACACATGCAAAGAATATAAAACATACCCGACATTCTCCCACTTGTTGTTTTCTTTGCATCCAGGGGTCCCAATATTATATAGTCAACAATCCAGGGTAGAAATGCCCATTGTTACTCTACACCAGGAGAACTTTTCTATGCTTACAGACTTTGTCAATGAATCTGCAACATTCTTCAAAGTGTCAACCTTTTCTAGCAACACGTTCTTTTCTTCAACCATGTCTCTCACAAAGTGATACTGAACATCAATATGCTTTGTCTTCGAATGATAAGCTGGGTTCTTTGCCAGGAAGATTGCACTCTATCTGTCACAATCTAATCTCCCTACTTGTTGTACCAACCCAATACCTAAACACATTCTATGTAACCATACTGCTTCCTTGCTTGCATGAGTGGCTACCATGTATTCAGCTTCTGTAGTTGAGAGTGCCACTACAACCTGTCTTTTTCTCATCCAACTGATTGCTCCTCCAAATAGGTTAAACACATACCCACTTGTAGATCTTCTGGATCCATATCTCCAGCCCAATCTACATCAACAAAGCCATGTATGTCCACCACTCTGTCCAATCTTGGTCTTCCTTGGTAGCACAATCCATAATTGGTAGAGCCACACAAATACCTGAAGACCCTCTTTACTGCTGTCCAATGCTCCTTCCCTGGTTTTGACATACACCTTCTCAAAACTCCCACTGCATGTGCAATGTCCGGTCTAGTACAAACCATTGCATACATCAAACTGCCAATTGCACTGGCATATGGAACATGGGACATGTCCTCTTCTTCTTCCTATGTCTTGGGACACTGATCTACAGATAACTTTACACCTATAGGAATAGGGACCTTGACCGTTTTACTTCCATGCATATTAAACCTCTGCAATATTGTCTCAACATATTTTCTCTGATTCAACCAGAGTTTCATGTTTGCATGATCTCTTTTAATTTCCATTCCCAGAATGAAGTTAGCAACACCGAGATCCTTCATGTCAAATTTGGAGGATAACTTCAATTTCACCTCCTTGATAACATCCATGTTATTTCCTACCAACAACATGTCATCAACATACAACACTACATAAATAAAGTGATTACCAACCTGCTTGGAATATACACAGTGATCATCCCTACTTCTCATAAATCCCAATCTAAGGATGTATGTGTCAAACTTTTGGTACCACATCCTAGGTGATTGCTTCAGACCATATAGTGACTTCTTTAGCTTACAAACCAACTCTTTCTTTCCCTTCACTACAAATCCTTCTAGCTGCTTCATGTAGATTTATTCTTCCAGATCCCCATGTAGGAATGTTGTCTTCACATCCATCTATTCCACTTCAAGATCAAAAGAAACAGCAATAGATAAAATAAATCTAATAGAAGTTAACTTAGCAACAGGAGAAAAAATCTCACCAAAATCAATTCCCTCTACCTGGGAATAACCTTTTGCTACTAACCAAGATTTTTATTTCTCCACTTTACCTTGTGCATTAAACTTCTTCTTGAACAACCATTTTCTACCAACCAATTTTCTTCCAGCTGGCAACTCAACTATGTCCCATGCCTCATTCTTATCCAAGGAATCCATTTCTTAAACCATGGCCTTCTTCCAGAGTTTACTATCCTCTGAATTCACTACTTCTCTGACAGTTCTGGGATCATCATCAGTAATAGATAAAGAAAACTTGGAACGAAAATCAGGTGGACTATACCTTTCTGGTTGCCTTCTATCTCTCACCGATCTCCTCAATACTGGGGTATGAGGTTCTTCTTCTTTTTCTTCTACTTCCTCTTCTTCAAGTGATTCATATTTTGCATCATCCAACTCAAGATCTATTTTCTCAGGTTCGTCTTGCATTGGTAGGAATTCCTGTTTGGACACTTTTACCTCTCTGAAAACAACATCTCGACTATAAACAATTTTCTTGGTTTCTGGGTTCCAAAGCTTATAACCTTTCACACCATCTTTATAACCAATAAAGATACACTTTTCAGCCTTTTTGTCCAACTTACTTCTATTTTCCTTTGGAACATATACATAAGCATCACAACTAAACACTCTAAGATGTTGAAGAGAGGGTTTCTTTCCAGACCATACCTCGTGTGGAGTTTTATCATCCAATGCTGATGAAGGTGATCGATTGACCAGGTAAGATGTTGTACCCATTGCCTCTACCCAAAATTCTTGTCCTAACTCGGCACCGTTGAGAATGCTCCTTGCTTTTTCCATCAGTGTCATGTTCATCCTTTCTGCAAATCCATTCTATTGAGGAGTGTATGGAGTAGTCTTATGCCTTGCTATACCACACTTCTTACATAATTCTTTAAATTCATTTCCACAGAATTCTCCACCATTATCTGTTCTCAATACCTTTATTTTCTTCTCTGTCTAATTTTCTACCAGAGCCTTAAACTCTTTAAATTTATCAAACACCTCAGATTTCTTTCTAAGAAAATAAATCCATGTGTTCCTTGAAAAATCATCTATGAATGAAACATAATACATAGATTTACCTAGGGATGGAACATGAACAGGTCCAAACACATTACTGTGTATCAACTCTAAGATCCCCTTTGCTCTTGTAGCACCAGATGGGAATATTACTCGATTTTGTTTACCATATATGCAATGTTCACAGAAATCAAAATCCAGAGTGCAAATAGACATACCTTCAACCATACCTTTACTGTGTAGTGTTCAAAGGCCCTTTTCTCCAATATGCCCCAATCTTTGATGCCACAACATGGTCTTCTTTTCTGGGATAGTATTGGCCTTGTCTCCTTCATTTCTCTGCTCAGGGACAAAAGAACTGTTACACCCATTAGTATAAGTTCTTCCCAAAAACTTGTACATAGTTCCACACCGAACTCCCCTCATCAACACCATTTCTCCTTGTACCATCTTGCAAGTGCCCTTTCCAAATATAGTATCTACTCCTACATCTTCCATATTGCTTATAGATATTAAGCTCTTGGCTAGTTTTGGATTGTGCATAACCCCAATAAGAGTTCTAATCCTTCCATATTTTAGCAACAACTTAACTCTTCCACGTCCCAAGATTTTTTCCATCGAGTCATCTCCTAGGAATACATCACCACCATCATATTTTTCATATTCAGAGAACCACTCCCTGTGAGGAGTCATATGGTATGACACACCTGATTCAATCAACCATACATCACAGTCTGCATGTGTACTTGTAGATGCTAGGTACTATCAAAGGTACTATCAGATCCCTTTGGTTTTTCAACCTTATTAGACTTGTAATCTTTCTTATAATGCCCTGTTTTACCACACTTCCAACATTTCCTCAAAGATTTTCCTAGAGACTTAGATCTACCTGTAGATTTAGATCTCCACCCCGAAGGCTTACCAGGGTTCCTGTCTTGGGTACACCCTCTTACAAATAAAGCATATGTGTTGTGACCATCCATGTTTTTTCGCCTCATCTCTTCAGATAACAAGGATGCAACTACATCTTCATACTTCAATGTAGATTGAGTGGTACTACCTATTGCTACAACCAGATTATCCCAAGAGTCTGGAAAAGAACATAACAAAGTAATACACTTATCTTCT